>JAQGBH010000049.1:0-88048 GCA_034698265.1 Sminthurinus aureus
TGGCACTTTTTCAGTTGGGTCTGGCGGGTCACCCTTAGGTGATAGGGGGATGTTCTATAGGTCAAATTACTCAGAATCGTCTGTAGTTTCACCTCCAAATCTCAAAATAATTTTATGAATTTTTTATTTCAAAAACCACAGGTCTAAAATAAAATGGCTCACATGCATGCATGTTTATTTTGACGGTCAGCATAGCACATTTACCGCATGTAAACAATCCCACATATTTCAATTCTCAATTCTCAATTCAATAGACAAGTCAGTTGACAGCTTGAGCTGACTTTTGATTTTGATTTTGATTCCAAATGCGTGTCGATTGGAGATATGTGAATAAACAAATACCAAATAACTGCACACTACAATCGGATCGGCACAGTTACAAAGATTTTGAACCGCTCGCCTGTCTCTCCCTTTATATTGAATGTTTATCCATGTCATATTCTGAAATAGATGCGAGACGATAGATGATGTGCGATATAATCGGCCTATCTATTTTCTGTGTAATTCAGAATTTCCACTCCTTCTTGCTCTGTCTGTACAAAAGATTCTTGATGTTTGATGCTTGATGTTTGGCGCTGCTGTCATTTTCTAGTTTTCAGTTGACGTTTCCTTCTCTTACTTTTCTTCTCGCTACAAATTCTAGATTCTAGACAGTTTTATTATATCGATTCTTCTGTCCACATACTTGATGCTAGTATGCACATCTGCATTTAGTCATCGAAAAACTAACGCTCAAGTACTGCGCACTTACGTATGCATGGAAACTGTAATGAAAGGTTTTCCTTCCTTCATTTTATTGTTGTGGTGACTGGTGATGTTTTTAGGTTTTTTCCAGTATTAGACACTTGAAATTACGAACCCCTGTTTCTGCTTTTCCATAAAATTAAGCGCTCTTTAAATTTAATGTTTTGAAAATCCTTACATGCTACAAATTAATAATATTAGTGCCTATTACAAAAGTAACTAGTATTATTAAGCCTGTGCATAAAAAACAAAATTAAAGTTACTCTGTCATTCACCGTGTGTTATTCTATGATATACTTGGATATAATTCAATTGTAGATTGTAGGCAGACAAAATCTTTGGACTAAACGTTTGATTAAAGAAAATAAAACATGTTTTGGAACGACAAACCTTGGCGACGAACTTCTATCCTGGCTGGGTGGTCTAAAGGGTCCCATGGCTCTAAATCCATGTTATATTTACTCTTGTTTCACTAAAAGTATTAATTTATGCACACAAACTCCCTCAGACTCTTGGAAGGAAGAGAAGATTGTCCAGAGGATTTAACATTTTTATTCCGAATAGTGCAAAAATACATGTGTGTGTGATCACTAATACACCTTTAATTTTATTGTATTTTTGTTATTGCCTAACAAGCTAAACAAACATTTTTTTACTCCAACAGCAGTCTACCTTTTAATTGTTCTTTTCTATATTTTCCGTTTATATCAATACACTGTATGTTTGAACTGATCGTTGAAAACCCTTTTTAATTGAACCTATTTTAAATTCCAAGTAAATAACGCCCATTTTAAATGAGATTATTTAAATTTTTCTCCACTCTCCACTTTCTTAACTTTTTCTTCACTTAAATTTTTCAAGTGTTTTTATAGATTCGAATAAAACAACAACGAAAAAAATAACCGCATCACCAATTTTAAACGAGTCTCGAGTAACACAGATTTTGTTTAATTTAGTGTTTTTGATTTTTAATACACAAACTTTAAACAATCAAATAAAAACCACTCAATTTTCACTATGAGGATGTAAAAATAAAATGAAAATGTGTATGTGTTTTGCAAATTTGGAAAACCAAGAAACCAATTCTTTCATGTTTTCGTTAGAAACCATGATAAAATGAGCACATGGCGGAGAAAGCAAATCCAAATCCAACCAAATGTGCATGTATTGTGTGTATTGAGGTGAGTGGAGCTAGAAGTTGATAGGTAAAGTGTACATTGTACATATTCTTGATTCTTGAGGGAAATTATTGATGGGACCCACTCACACACAAACACAAACACGGACACAGACACAGGTGAAGTACAATACCGTGAATTTTTCGTACTAGGCTCTCAATAGCTCCAGATTTGATTGGTCAACAAATTTACTGGAGACGAAAAGAGGCAAGAAAATGAAAAGGAAGGAAAGGAAGGAACCAACGGAAAATAATGGATACCCGTACATGTATTCTTTCTTGTCCTACGTCCTATATTAATATATATGTACAATGTAAATGCTTCTGTACTAGACACTAGACACTAGTATATTTTATACTTATTCATCGATGCGTGTATAAAGTCACTCTCTAGTGCACTGTGAATAGTCTGAAGCAAAACACCCTTTGACATACATGTATCTATGATCCATACTACATACTTGAACATGTGTACATTTTACATAGACTTATAAAATCAAATTTTAGCTGAATATACCTTTTCTCTTTATCATGTCCACAAACTGTAGATTGCAGATTGTAGATTGTGAACTATAGAATACCGATTGCAGATAGACAGTAGACAGATATGTGAAAGTCCAAAGTCGCACCTCACTCATTCTTCCCAACTTCTGCTACTTTGTACTAGTGTAAATGTATCCATGCGTGGGAAAAACAACTGTCATTGTTAAAGATAAAAGGGCCAGGCAAACCTCAGTTCGTGATACCGTAGTTCGGAATTCAGGTGTACATACTACATTATGCGTTCAAGACAAGCATGCAAACACACAAAAGAAAAATAAAAATATCTGTCCGTCCTGTCTCATTAGTATCTACTGCTACTCTTTTCTGGTTCACTCGGATTGGATTGGATTTTTATTAGAAATGCCTGAGTACAATTAAAGAACTCCCAGTGATTAATGATCAGCTTTTGTGCAGAAAAATTAATCAAAATATGCAAAGCTAGAATATAGAATATAGAGTGTAGAATGTAGAATAAGATGAGTTTGTGAAGGGAACGATGAATTTAATTACAACTCTGCTTTTGGTTCTGGCTATTTACTGACCAACACTCAATTGAAGGAAAACGTTTCCAAACCTGGGATTACCAAATGAAAACAAGGATGTTTACCTTTCCGTTTTTAAGGTACAGATGAGCCAGCAAAAGGAATATGTAGAATGTAAAATGTAGATTAATTTATTAAGTAGAGTATAAATACAAATTTAGAAGCGACTGTAGAATGGTGAAAATATTATTATGATAAATTAATCTATATATTGTCTATCTATGTTTCTACGTTTGCCAATGCAGTTTAATTTCTAATCGGACAAGATTCAAGTTTTACGCAATTTATGTACGCGGTAGAAAGTAGAAATAAAATGCAGAAATCTACTGTAGTGGATGAAACACGTGTATATGCAAAAATACGCCCATATTAAAAGATACTGACCAAGATGAAGAACAAGATGTAGCACAACGGCTTTTATAAACGGTTAAAATCCAGTTGTGAATATCTGCAATTTTCATAGCTCATAAACTCATTATTTGCTCCAGCTTCCAGATTATATTGATTATTTTTGATAAATAAATTTGTCTGGGTTTCTGGGTTTTTCTCGTGTTTTGTAGTGTAAAAACAGGATAAATCTTAAAATGTTGAAAGGGCTGTATTGAGAATTGAGAGTGGTAAGAGGAAGAGTAAAATGCAGAATTCCAATCAAATTCTAATTCAAAGTATTCTCACATTAAACTACATTGCTTTCAATAAAAATTACCATTTTGTTCCCATGCAAATTGTGAATATTTATGCCAATCAATAGATAATAGATAACTTGGCCAAATGTCTATTCATTTTTATTCCTTCCTGGATAAAAATGGCACATGCCTCACAAATTCATCAAAATATACAAAGTATACGCACCGTATATCCACTATTCACAAATGCGGATATTCCATTGCATATTCATTCATACCTTCGTCGCCTAGCACTAACTAACACCATGATTGCAATCCGAATCCGAACCAAAGTCAACATCAGAACAATCCAAAAGCCTGTTCTGTTCTGACTCTCTTTAATTATAGTCCAATTAGTGCACCGTTTTTTGTGTGTGGCTCATACAATTTTATACTAATTCCAACGTCAATATTTCTTCACTATGGTAAGAACAAGAGAACAAACAAACAAAGCTACCATTATTTTTATACATGCAAGTTAGAAGCATACACAATACACAATATAAAGCTGTGATCATGATTATAGAACAATCCAAAATCTAGAATCTAGAATCGAGAATCTAGAATATAGAATCTAGCATCTAGAACTTAGAACCTGCAATATAAAATGAGAGAGAATACAAAATCTGGATTCATGTTCGTATATCTGGATAAAATACAAAATGAACTATACAATTTACATTATAAGTAATACTCGTGCACATATACAAATGGCTTTCAATACAATACAATGGATGTAGAGGAGGGAGCATTGATCTGGTGAAAGGGTTAGTATTCGTTCCAACTTCGACTGCAGACTGTACAATGTACAATGTACGACGATTTTGACTACCACAAATCATACCACTGCTTTGGTATGATTTGGTAACCAGGGGAATTTTATCCATATCTGTTGTATCTATGTACAAGATACGTACAGCAGACAGAGACCGTGAGAACACTTTATCATGTCAGCTTTCATAAAGACAAACAAACAACAAAGGTGGGGATTCTATCAATTTACTTGTATGTTGTATGTTGTGAGAGATAGATGGATAGATCGTAGACAGACTTTCCCATTCTTCAGTCAAATTAACGCAGCAAACTTTATTTGTCTGTTCCCATCCTCCATCAACATTAACATTAACATGATCAAAACTGCACTGTCAATTCAGAATCTCTATCTACATATATCTCTCGCTTTGTCTTTCTCTTTTCCTTTCTCTTTAAATAGTTCAAAGCCTGGATTCCAGAATTCTAAAATGAGCATAGGTATTTTTTTTATCTCCATCATGACTGATTCCCTGGGTAATTTCCCATTTTATTCATTCATCCACCTTTCGCGATCTCCCCTTCGTTTTCGTTCTTTCATCATACGGAGTCGCACAATCTCTGATTAGAATCACAAAACTGTATTGCTGATTTTCTGGAATACAGCAAACCAGAGTGGATGGCGTTTTCATTCAATAATTAAATATGCGATGCATCAAGTCCTTTACACTTTTATATGGTGCATAAACATTTTTTCTGTGTGTATCAAAAGCCAGAGTTGTTGTATATTGTACAATGTGCACTGTATAGATTTTATTTTTATTTCCCTGTAAATTTTATTCTAATGACGATGATTTCAAAGGCGAATGTAACTAATTGTTTCAATTTCTACCATTCCAACATTCTAATCTGAAATCCATGATCGTTGTCGACACTTTCACTTTCAAATTATTTAATTACTAGTTTTTTATTGTCTAATGAAAATGAAAAGGTAACTCAACTCGTAGTTTTTACCTGACCATTTTACTTCATTTTAGTTTCTACTGATGCAAAAATTAAAATTTTTATTGAAGCAATGTCGTAAAAAATTTCCACATTTCTGAAGCTATAAAAGTGGAATAATAGATGCTTTTGAATTTTAATTTTGGATTCTGATTCTGATTCAAACTCAAATTGAAATTGGAATTGGAATTCAAAGCAAATGGAGCTAGAGACTGTAAAGTTTAGATGGTAGGTTATAAAAGTGGATGGTTCTTATCCGCTTATTGCGACGTGTGAAAGAAATTTGAAGGAAAATTAAATTACAACTCGACTTGTCGACTTCCCCTCATCTCAGAAATTTTCCACGTCACGTTCAATATGTCTAATAAAAGATCATATTAGTTGGAGCAATTTCACTATTGAGTGTGAAAATGAGACTGAGACTTGAGAGTGAGACTGAAAAGGAACAGGAGCAGGAGGAGCAGGGACGTCAGTTGTTTGGAATAGACATTGAGACAAGTTCATGAAATTATAGAGGCTAATCTAATAGGCCATATTTGATAAGGTACATAAAACTGCATGGAACTAGGAGTATAGATAGATGGATAGCTGGAGAGAAAATCTTCTAGTCTAGAATCTAGAATCTAGAATCTAGAGTTTAGAGTATGAAACCTTGGAAACCCATATGTGTTTTCATACATTATATCCATCTATCTACAAGTCACAATGGTTCCATTACCAAACGGAATCGATCCAACTTATACATTATACACATTTTCATAGCAACTTTAAAACTATGGACGAGGTAGGAAGGAGGATGCTGAAAACTCCCCAGTTTCAGTTTCAGTTCTTGAATTCACAAATTTCCATCTCACATACATGTACATAATACATTATACATTATACATAGCCATGGATTCAAACGACATAACAGATTGTCGAATGCCGACTGCCGACAAACATGTGGAAACATATGCATCAAAATCATCAGCAGTTGGTGTAGAAAATGTAGAAAATGTAGACGTGCATACAGAATAGAGCAGTGTTACACTCACCCTCGGGACTTTATGGAGTCTACATCAGCTTTTCATAATGTTGCTGTAAACCGTAAACCAACATGAGAAAAAAGTTTGCCCGAGAAAAAAGTATCAGAGAAAGTACACATTGGTTGATCATTATATGAATAATAATCGTCAAGTGTGAGAGGAATTCATTCATTCATTCAAGATATTTCTATTCATTCAAAATCCAAACCCAAAGCTAAATCCAAATCTAGAATCTAGAATCTAGAATCTAGATGACGGTGAAAGAAAGAGACTTTTGTATAGGAAAAAGGAAAGTAGACTTCAACTTCATCTTGTGTACAAAATCTTGGAATTATATCTGCAAATATTATGTGCATTATAAATATAAGAAGGCACTTATGCAATATGTACACAATATTTTCCTTTCACACTTTTACTTAGTCACTTGCACGTTGTACATATAACGTTATTTACATAGCAGTATGACCATGACGATGCTGCTGACTTTGAAAAGACGGGACGAAGGAAACTTGAAAGTTTTTAGGTTTTATAGATAAATTCATGATAGTTTGTAGATTGTAGAGCGTGTGTACTGCTATAAATGTGTTTGGAGTCTCGAGTTTGGAGTTTGGAGTCTGGAGAGGGAAAAGGGTCCGTCATTGGATTTCCTTTGGTATACCATCAAATTTTGAACAAGGTTCTATTATTTTGAATAGCTAGTCATTCGATAATATGAAACGATCCAGGAGGGAGAAGAGAAAAGAGGAACAAAATACAGAGAGAGAGAGAGACGTATCGAATTGACTGAGAAAAAGACAGCCAGACTTACTTTTACTTTTCCAGATCTGTGTATATTCTACATATCGGATATCAGCATATCTACAAGGCTGAGCATGAAACACATGAAGAGTAAAAGCGGACAACTTAAACTAGTCAATGTCTGCCTTCCTCCTCTTCCTTTCCTTTCCTCTGAACCTGAAACTCAAAGTGAAAAATATGTGCAATGTACAATATACAGACAAACAGGCACACAGCTGAAGAATCTGAGCTGGCTGGTGTAAAATGTAAAATGTAAAAGTGTGCAAAACTGTAACAAGTAAGTAGTTGTAAAATAGGAGGATGGAGACAGGAAAAAGTACAAAATATCAAGGAGAATGTACAATGTACGTTGTACATTATACATATAAGACATTCTGGTGCGTGTAATATACTATTACAATATGTCTGTCATATGAATGGAACAACATACATACCGTGTGCAATTCCACCACACTCTGAATTCAAATGACACTTTTAAAACAGGTAGCTTTACTCTTTACTACACAGACAGAGAGAGAGACAGAGACACTTCTATTGCCGGCTACGACTATCATTTCCATCTGTAACTGTGCTGTGGTGGTAGGATTATTATGTGTAATGGTTAGTGTGAAAGTCCTCTCGTTTGTTACACTCCGTGCTCCACATCCACATCCACATCCACAGTTACACAACTAGAAACAAGATACACGTATTTATCGAATCCTCCATCCAATCTTGACAGACCTATGTATAATGTATATGAGAACATTTTCACGAGCTTTATGAGTTTAGATCTACACACTGTACAATGTACAATGCCAATGCACAGTGCAAAGTGTGTAGTGTGTACAAAATTTACGTTGAAACTAACAAAACGTTTTTGGGAGCTGTACAGTAGTTCTACAGGCATGTTCATTTTTGTCGATAGTCAATATCCTAGAGAAAAGAAGAGAAGACAAGAGTAGGGTAGAGTGGAGCGTAAAGCATAGTTGAATATAATATATAATGTAATATTATATGATCATGTTGAGTAGAGTAGTATACTTACAAAAATTTAGGAACTAGAATCTAGAATCGAGACTAAAGAAAATGAACAAGAATGACGCAGACCGAGTGTACGTGCATGTGTACAATATATTTTGCATTATATTCCACCATGTCTTCCATTATAGGACGGCTTAAAATGAAATAAAAATAAAGGAGAGAGAGGGAGAGAGAGAGGGAGAAATTGTGTGAAAGAGCAAGAGAGAAATTCCCATATCTTTGTGGTAGTTACTCTGTACAGCCATTTCTGTCTCCACTCTCCACTTTCTTCCTTCTATTCTCTACTTTCTACTTTCTATCCGCCAGCCAGCCAGACAGCCGACTACATACACAAGGAATCCATTTGCACTTTATTTTAGCATTCATTCATCCAAAATGGTCAGTATATTTATCAGGGTTAGAAAGGTCTCTAGTCTCTAGTTTCCAGTCTTTATAATACGAAAAGGAGGGCGTCACAAGAAAAGGAAGAAAAAGGCGACGGATCGTGCATATTAAACAGTTTTTTTGAACCTACATACCTATATAGTATAAAGTATTTCTCCTACATTCTACTCTAATTCCAATGTCATTTCACATTCTCTACTTTCTATTTTATATTTTCTACTGTCTGCTTTATTTCAAAGAATTGTCAATTGTCTTGGACACACGATCAGGCTGGCTAAGATTATGTAGTCCATGTAGGCTAAATGAATTGCCTCAGTACTCAGCCTTCAGTCTTCAACTATAGGCCCAATTCTTCTCACTCTCCTTAATTATTAGACCAAAATATCTGCGTAATGAAGAATGGAGAAAATTTTCCATCTACTCGATTCATTCTCTAACTTAATGACGAAATATGACAATACAGATATACAATATGCAATGGACAACAACAACAGAAAATTTACAATCGCATCACGTAAACTACTCGTAATTCCACTAGTCAAATTAGTTTCCCAATATTAACTAGTAGCAATAATTAATAATTTGAAGAAACAAAGTACAGTAGTACAATGACAGCTTCAACATTTCTGAATTTACTTGTAAGGACGGAAATTTTAGCCATAGAGTCAAGTCTCTTTGAAGACCTTTTCAAAACAGGATGAGAAGAGAAAATAGGAACAAGGAAATTTTCAAAGATACAAGACACGCACATGATATATTCGTATTCGTGTATGCACCATTAAACGTATAGTGTATAGTGTATTTAAGCTTCATGACTTTGTTGAAAAAATATAAAATTTTATACAAAATGTGTTCGGATGACAGTGTTGCTGTGGGCATTCGCATTGGCATTGGTATTGGTGTTGGCTTGGGTATGCCATCAGCTATCACATCCATTTTAATGTGGGTAATATCATAGAATGGTCATGTACTACCATGATTTTTTCCAAAACTATCTGTAGCTGTATCTGTATTTCTCGCCATCACTTTCTCCCGCTCTTTGTGGTCATGAAGGACCAAAAACTGTACAAAGAGAAACTACTTGAAAAGTGGAATCCATTCTCCAACTAAAATAGTATATGTTGTACACTGTACATTAAGTGAGGGAGATGTTTCAAGATTCAAGATTCAAAATGTGATGTGAAAAAACTGGTTCTATCATCTGTTATCCCTTTTGAATCCTGTTTCTTTGGTTTTCATCTCGTTTTCCCGTTTACTCCATTTCCAGTCCTGACTCTTATTCTTAGGATATTTTCCCTCTCTCTTGTCAGCTTAACTCCCTTTCGGATGTATAATGTATAATGTATAGATATTGCTCTACTCTGTACCGTCCTTAGATATCCCTGTTTTGTGTGAGACACTAGACACTAGACACTAGATGCTAGGTACTAGATACGAGTAGTTGAAGATTATGGACCCAATATTTTTACATTGAAATAAATTTACAGTTGGAAACTGGACGAGGCCGAAGGATAAAACTAACACTGAGAGGGAGAAAGTGCAGAAAAAAGATATGGAGAAAACCGCCCGTTTAGTCCTTTCCCTTTTTCATCACACTTTCCTGCCTTCAATTCAGACTAACACATAACGCAGTGAGGCTCACGAAACACGTTGGTGATTCGACTGTTGAACATATTTTTCCATTTGAGGAGAAAAGGCTTTATATTTATTTTACTTCCCTCGACCTTCGCACCTCAAACTAGCATCAAAATCTACAAATCTAGAATCTAAAGACTAGAGAAAAAACGGAGGAAAACAAAAGCGTCGAGTTTCCATATCCGATTTCCGGTGGCGAATGGCGAAGAAAGGTATGTAGAGAAATGTTTGAATTTCAAATTCACAAACCAGAAGCGTAAAAATAGCCTAATCAAACCGTATAAATCAAGTTCTTGAAAGCTCAACTTTCGTTTTAAAATACAACCATGCGTTTCTTAATGTATTAAATAATGGAAAAGTAGCTATGAAAAACATGTTTAAACCTCTAGTTCAAAAGGCAGATTTAAAATTATTATACATTTTGTTTGTAACTCTTTTCATCAGGACTTGTACAGGAATTTCTGCAAAATACAAATTTCCGTTCTATCTATAAATATTTTAGCAATGTGTCTACAATAAAACAATCGAATATTGTGTATATGAACGTATGCACAAAAACGTATTTGTGTAGGTACAGTAGTCAGTATTACAGGACGAAAAGGAAGCTTTCGGAACTTGGAAGAAGAACACATTTCATCATCTTTGCCTTCATCTCGGATTGTCCAACTAGCTTGCAGCTTGGTTTAATTCTTTGGCTGGTAGTTGTAGGTTTTAGTTAAGGTATTGTGTACAGCATATAGAATATAGAAAGTAGAGTGTAGGGTGTAGAAAGTAGAACTGTCGTATGAAATAGGTACTTATAGTTTATTTACGGGCGCTGATCCTGACACCACCAGGCATACCCATGTGATATGTTTTAACAACCATTAAAATACTTTCCTTTACCATAATACCAAACCAAACCATGCCATGCCATGCCAGCTAAAAGCCACTAGATTCACACATTCCGCTTGCCTCTCGCCCTTTCCCCGTTCCTCTACTCTCTAAAATTTTCTCCATATGCTTGTGTGTATAATACTTTTACAGAGAAAGTGTGGATGTGGATGTGGATGGAACGTCATTTCATTCCATCTTATCTGATCTGATCTGGTCCGTTCTGAGGGAACGGGAAAAGTAAGTTAGAGTTGGAGATGGAGATGCGATAGGGACTCACTAACGGTACTCAAAATCATGGTCATGTACGGGTAATCACCAATCTAATATCCACATCAACACAAATAGCAATAGCAATACTCATACTCATACTAGAACTAGAACTAGAACCTAGAATCTAGAATCTAGAATCTAGAGCCAGAGCCAGAGCATATTATAGGGTACAGTAGTTATAAAGACGAAAAGTAACTACAGGAAGCATGTACCACGGTTTCTATACCACAGTTTGGTTGGGTTGGTTATTTGGTTTTATCCCACCACAAATATATTCCCAGGATCTCATATGCCATCAGGAGAAACCCTATTGGAATTATTTTGTCATTTTGATGTGGATGGATACTGCTATTAGTACGAGTACCACTGCACTGTATGGCTCCTCATTGTATGTATGTTATAAACGTAAGTTGTACAACGTACAATCTACAGTCGTCCTCATCGTCCTCGTCATTGGTGTCTTTCTTATTGCTCAAAGGAAATTGTCATCTCCGTCTCCCTTACTCTGTACACTCTACACTCTACACTCTACACTATGCAAGCTAACAGCACAGCACACAGTGCGTCGTAACAAACCGCCTTCATTTTGCATTACCAACATCAAAACCAAACCAATCCGGTACAAAATGGAATCATCTTTCCCTCAAACTGTCACCAATATGACTGTTTCAAGTCTAGAAACTAGAATCTAGAGTCTCGATTCATATGACATGACACGACAACAGAACGGAACAGAACTGCAGATCATAAAATCCTACAGTAACCGCAACCCAGGCTAAAACCAATAAACATTAAACATAAAACGGAAATGAGAGGATAAAACATGAATCTATTTTTTTTAATATCCAGTATCCAGTTCAGTTTGACGTGGATTCAATTCACCCTTCTGCTCTTCCTCTTTTATTGTTAATATGATTTTTTCCATGTACTATATTGTGCATTTTACAAGCTCATAAGGACATAAGTACAAATGACCTGAATTAAATACATCTTTAACTGTGTGTTTTAGAATTTCGTTTTACTAGGGATTTTCCATAACCTGTTTTCTATATTAAATAATCCACTAAATTCTCCCAATCACCGATGCGCAATGAACGATGAAAGTAAAGGACTGTAGTGGAGAAAGTTAAATATTGGAAGAGTTGCACGAATATCTGGTAGATGGCGCTAGACGGAGCTTACTTCAGAAAGAACGAAGGACAGAGAACGCATTAGGAAGCAACTAGTTTTACCATTTGTATTTGCGTATTACACTTTTGACTTTTGAATACATTGTGAAAGTAGCAAGTTTCAACTAGTGTACTTTTTGTGCTTTATCGTTTCTACTTCTATTTTTAGTATTCGATGCTCGATTACTCGCCTATAATTCCAGGTAATTCATGCTCATGTTTATATTTATTTTACATTTATCAAAGCATTCTTTTAAACTGTAGGAGGACGAACGTATCTTGTTCTTGTCAAAGACATACAGGATAATAGCAGAGTACAGAGTGCAGCGTTTGGAGTTTGGAGTTTGAGCACCAGACAAAAGCAGAGTATTTATCTGTATAATAAAGAGACTTGGTGGTCGTTGAATGGACTGTAGACTGTAGACTGTACACTCTGGATTGTGGATTGTGGATTGTTAACGGGAGGAGAAGAAGAGGCGATGAAGTACCTGTACACATGCAATATGATATCTATCTCCTCTTTTACTATTTATCTATCGCTATCATCTATCCTTCAACACTCAATACTCAATACTCAACACAATACTTAAACCTGAAAACATCCCTCTGCAAACAAATAAACCGAATCAAACTAAATGTAAGCCAGTCACAAACAAACCAACCAACAACACAAAGTCAAAGTGATGCAATCCTTTTTATTAGAAAAGCTTAAACTTGTACTTAAAATTTGAAGATCAAAAGCAAGCTTCAAAACGCTGATAAAATTAAAAACAAGCTTTTGACTTTTGAATTTTGACTCCTGACTCAGCAGTTTAAATGGAATGAAAAGAATGAAATGAAATCCTTTTTTGAAATCTGACACAAGTACAATAGACAATGACAATGATGCTTGTTTTGACATCTGAGTACTTCTAGCTTCGGGATTCTAGATTCTGGACAGTTTCAATTTTAATGTCTGCCGTCTTTCGTCATCAAATATATCAGCTCTTTGAAATCAAATATCAAAAAGATGTACATTGTACAATGTATACTTTAAACTGTTTGATGCACATTACAAATGAAACGGGTTAAAAGTACATTTCGTTTTAACTGAAATTTTGGAAAAAACATCACATTCTGATGGTGTTGAAAACTGGCTTCTACGTTCTAAACGCGTTAGTGCTGGACACAAAACATTTTATGGATAAAACACAAGTAAAAATCTTCGACACATTTAGTGATGAATTTTATGGCGATAAAAAAGAGAGCAAAAAATTGAAATATAGTAGCGATAATTATGAAACTCCCCTTAGAAAAAAATAAAAGCGGAACCAGGAACCAGCTGGACGATCCATCATGACGACGTCCCGTTGACTGATGAGATGCCGCTTGCTACTTTAACTGATATCAATCACCTTAAATGACTTATATTCTTAATATCCCAATATTCCACAGGACAACAGTCTTGTCAATGCGGGTAGATCCATAAATAAATGCATAAACCCATTTGGTGTGATGGTGATGAAAAATGATGATGCTTCCCGCATTTATTTCGTCAGTCATCTCAATTTCAAACAAAAAAATACAAAGTCACTTCAAACTACACAACATGGAATATATTATAAAAGTATCACGGGATGAAGAGAGAGATGTAAAAAGATGGTAAATTTTTTTACAATTTACAAGAATGTTTTGCATAATTTCATCTATCAACATCTTATTTCATCCACTATTTACGATTCGTAGTCCATTTAGCCTGTGTAAAGATGTAGATCGTGTGCTAAGTCATGGAGTTTAAATTCTTTCAACATGCTTCAAATTTTAAATATAATAAAGTTTCAACGTTAGCAATTTTTGTATGCAATTTTTGAGCTGAAATGTTTGCCCATTTGGATTGCTGCGTATATTATGAGAAGAAGCAAAATTTTTGAAATTCAAAATTCATGAGTCTAAAATTAAATGTAGAAAAAATAGGTGCGAAAAGGTAGTATCTTGCAAATTTAGCTGTTTCTCCACTTTTCACAAAATACAGATATAGGTACGGATATTCACATAAAAAGGGGCAAAGTACTTTGTTCTAATTAGTTGATAAATTATTATACATTTGTTGGTCAGTACTTGAGAGTGGAGAGATATTATTATGTGTGTATGACTGAATTTTATGGAATTTATGGTAATGTATGGGAGAAATTTGGTAACACTCTTCTCTCTTTCCCCCACTCTCTCTCTCCGTCTCTGCCTTTGTCTCATCTTTAATGCTCTTTCTACTGTACTTTATGCTTGTGTCAATTGGTATGGGTGCTTGCTTCAAAAACAGAAACAGAAATAGCAAAAGTACCATCCACAACTCAACAGGAATTACAATGCCGTAAAGGAAGGAGACGACTAGACAAAATACTAAATGCACATAACTACACTTGTTAATTATGCAACTACTTCCTTTGTAAATTGTACAGTGTACAGTTTCTACTTTCTACTTTCCACTTTACAATCTCCACTATTCTCATCAGTGTAAGTACTGTTGCTCTCCTCTCTCTTTCTCTCGGTGCTCCAAAGTACATTTATTTGACTATTGTTTATTATCGTTCCTGTGTTATTGTTTTTGTGCCATTTCATTCCATATTTTATGAAGGCATTTATGCTGAATTGTTCTTGTATGCTATTTGTAGCTGTATTTTATAACTGAGGCTTTTATACTAAATAAAATGACTTTATGATTCATCCTCACTCTCCTTTCTTCTTCCTCCTGTGATTCACAAGTATAGGACTCTTTTCTGTATGCTGTCGGCTGTACGTTGTATGCTGTATTTATTATGTATCTTCTAAGTTACTATTCTGATTGACTTCAGAAGCTACAAATTATTATTGTTACTTGTGCTCTTATTGCTTCTGCTCAAAAGGTTGTGGTTTTAGTAGATATTTTATACATAGTCATTTAGTACTAGTAAATAATATTTGAGAAGTTATATTTCTTTCTCCCAAAAATAATACCATGTATTGGTTTTATTACCAAATATGCATATTAATAAATTCTACGTTCTACGTAGAACGTAGAATTTTAATTGACTTGATGGTAATTTGAGGTAGGTAAGAGAGTCGTATATAGATACATGTATGCGTAAAAAGCGGAGTCACTAGGCACAATGCAGACAGAAACGTTTGTCTTTTAATGAATGTACTAAATACGAGTAATTACGGTGAGAGACATCAACAAGAGCCACAAACAAACCATAACAAAGGTACATATGCGCTATTTGCACATTGTAAATTGCACAGTACATACATATATGGGGAAAATTGGAAAAGGAATTTTGCAACGCAATGGGGGTATAAAAAATCTCATAAATACTTGGTTTTTCACGAACAAAACTGTGTGAATTTATGAGCTATTTATTTACTGACTGTGCATTTTCATAAATTTACACCCTAGTACAATAAAATGTACATAAAGCAGAGAGACTTTGAAATTCAATATGGGATGTAGTACAAGAAGTTTATACAAAAACACAAGTGTCTAGTGTCTAGTGTCCAGCTTACAATATTCATGTACCAGAACAGAAGCTGAACAGAATGTTAAGGCGCCTATACAGGTTTCCTATATATATATAATTTTCATGACAGTAGCACATAAATGCACGTTTTATATGTGTGTAGCACATAATGTATACCTTAGGAGAGTGTAAACATTAAAATGGAGAAACGGGTGAAAAACGGAGGAGAAAATAATAAAAACCAATATGGACGATAAAGTGAGAAAATAATAATAATGACAGCAACTAAACCTGGTGAAAAGTGTACAATCACTTACAAGGGTGGTCTATTGTACATGGTAGATGGTGAAATAACTCTAGGCTCTGTGCTAGACATTAGACTTTAGACAGCTACAGATAGAAGTACAAGGGAAAGAAGGAGTAGAATTATAATCGGTGGACGAAAGGAAACTCAACATAACAGAATATTATTTTCACACCACGTTTCAAATTGAATCATTGCACTACTTTCACCCACTTTTACTTTTATGTTCTCTTGCCCATATTAAAAGTGACAATTTAATGTGTTAGAGAACGTGAAAGGAAATTACTTTCAACAGTAAATATTAGACAAGAGTCTAATGTCTAATGTCTAGTTTCTAATGTGTAATGTCCATGTACATTTGTACATATAAGAGCATGGAAAATTGCCCATATATTATTACCACGGACGAACCCGGTCCGGTTTGGTTTGGTCGTTAACAAAATGGTCAACATTCACAATTTATAAATATTATACACACGTTTTACTTGTAACACAACACAGGATGCAGATAAATTCTGACATGGACATATCATTCCAGTTAAAAAGCCAGTATAAAGGGAAAACTCGATTTTTTGATCAAGTGATCCTGGCAAAATTTATTTTGACATAATGTTCAAGCAAAAAATATGATGTGCTCCGTCTACATTATACATTCTACATGATACAACAATTGAGGGAAAATGAACTTGTATTCAATTAATGCCCAAGAATAATTTATCGTGTCTCTTCTAGTTTGTACCATCATAAACAATAAATGTATAATACGAAATACAAAATACGACATACAAGCTACTTGCATCACATTAATATCATCATCACACATGAAAACTTGTGTACATTGTGATCGTGCATTTATGGAAATTAGATAGTTTGGTGCAAGAAAAATTACATGTCCAAAAATTAAAAGGGTAAACGTTTTTCATAAACACATATCAACATCGACATCGCTACCAACATCAATTTGACCAGACAAAATAAGGATCATAAAATGAGTGCGCTGATAAAATGAACGAGAAAAAAGGAAGGCAGAGTGTATCCATATGCATTTGTAATTTGTATAAAGTCAGCTATTAGCCAAGGATGGTTGAGCTCGTTCATTTTTCACGTCTCTATCTCGTCTTCAGCCTTGAACATTTAACATTGAACAATGAACAATGAACATGCAGAGTAAAAAATAGCTTGACCCTCTTTAAGATAAGGACTCACTCATGTACAAAGAAAATGAGAACGCCAGTGGAGTCGTGCTCAAGTTCTCAAGTTCTTGGGTGTTCTGTATGAAAAAGCTGAGATACTTGTATACAATGTACATGTACAAAATTCTGTCTGACTTTTAAAAATACATTCACCAAAATATGATGGTATCGCTTCATCCAGTTCACATAACGTAAACTGGAGTAGGTGTAGAAACCAGAAAATTCAATGGGGTTTTGCTATTTGCACTACTCTATGGTTCTATGGCTATATCAATATTTGTGCACACTGTATCCTGTAAACTATATAGTACAGTCCAAATGGACATGAAGAGGATAATTTATTGATGAAACTTTAGAGCTCTTATCGTCTGCAGTCAAGTGATCATTATTACCTTGCATTATTTATACTCACCTGACATTGTCCTCGAGAAAGGAAGAACTACAGGAACTGGAGGAAAAAAGTAAAAATACTAGTTTTGGCTCTTGTTTTTTGCTTCTTCTCAGCTCAGCGCCGCTCAGCCCCTCAACACAGCAGAACACAGCTCAGCTTTCCACCTTCACTTTCACTTTCGCTTTCACTGTGACGTAGCCTCCCTACTTTTTTCTTGGTTTATCTCTTCTATTAATTTTGAACCACTTCCAAAAGTTGGATCTTTTTTAGTTCAAATGTTCCTTTTGCCTTGACAAAATCATTTTATATTTTCACATTTGAATTAATTTTAATACAAACAACTCGAACCTTTCTTATTGATATCATTTTGTCATTACTTGAAAAATCAGTAAAAGTCACTTTTTAATTTTCTAAACACATCATTAATGAAATTTTACAGCACTTCATGCTCTGATTATCTGAGTTTCTGATGTTTTTTTCTTACGACTATCCCGTATCCAATGGTCGATGTTCAGGTAAAGTTTTGTACATATTTATATGCGATGACATGTTGAACGTTTTTGTAAAGTTTTGCTAAAATATGTAGATTTTAAATGTCCTGAACTGTTTTTGTTTTCAAAACGAACGAAAGATAATTTCACAGATTGAAATTTTTACATTTCAAGAGATCAAACTGGATTGATTTTTCTGGGATGAGGCCAATCATCCTTCGTTGTTCATCATGGTCGTCATTTAGTTTGAATTTTTACAATGATAGCGTCAGGATGATTAGATTTTTTGACTCCGTAGGTAGTCAAAAGTCGGAAGGAGTCCAGATTCCAGAGGAAAATTAGAGTAAAAGTGGTTCTGTATAAAATGTTCGGGTTGATGAAATCCAAAGATGAACATTTCGGTAGAATGTACGCTGTACATTGTAAAGTGTGTAGGTTGTGCGTATTACCATGAGAATGACTTCCTGCAAAAGACAAGAGAAAAAGAGATGCAAATAGAAACAGATGAAATCAACTAGTTGGAGAAATTCAGATTTTATAGTAGTCAAGGTACAGACTATATAATACGGAGTATATAGTATACAGTATAGATCATATAGATTGTGCCTGTACAGAAAAGGAAGAGGCAGGAAGACAGACAAGGTTGAGTTGAGTTGGTTTGAGTTGGGTTGGGTTGAAAAGAGCGAAGAGGAAAAGGAACATCTAAATATGTAAATGACTGGCTTGTTATACAAATTACTTAACAATTTGAATACCAATGGAAAGAATAAACTTTGAGAGATTATTAGCGTCATGGTTTATTCAATTAAAGTAATCTATTCCCTCTGTTTGTTTATACGATGCGAGTTTAGATGTATCCACGATCCTCGTACAGGAAAAAGGAGAGAGGAGACGGAGAAGCGGAATTTTTTCTCTCTCTTTCTCTCGCCCTATTTTCTTACGTTTGTACTTTCTTTGATCATGAGTTGGAAATCTCAGTTCGTTTGTTCACTGGCTTCCTTGCTTTCTTGTTTGTTTGTTTGTTTGTTTGGGGTTCAACGCATTAAGGAAATGAACGTCTCAGATTTTCCTGTTCTTTTAATGTTCTTTCAAATTTACATTTCCTACATTATACCAGATACGAGCCAAACCAAACCAAATCAAAACTACAGACACTATAACACAAGAAAATCTAGTGTCTACTGCATTCTACATTCTATATTCTACACCCTGCTCTTTGTCTGTATTTGTCTAGATCTAAGTTCTGGATTCTAGATTCTAAATGTTAGATGAAATACAGGATTTTTTCAAACTTCCTCCCTTCAAAGAAAGCTGTAGAATGTAGAATTCTATCAATTTTAGCTTAAAATATTCCTACTCTTCCCAGAAACACCCTACACAATACACAATACACAAGATACAAGATACATATCAATGGCTCGCAGTTTTAAGCTCATTTGTCTGCCTCAGCATTCTTCCTTCTTTATCCAACTATTCCGTTGCCTTACCCAACCGTATTTTTCATTTTCTCTTCCGTTAAGTAGCTTTTACAAGTATCTCTTTGCCAAATTTGTTCTAAAATGAAAAGTTTCCCGTTTTCCCGTTCTCCTTACGTTTTCCCTCTCAACTAAGAAAAGGAAAGGACTGTACTCTATTTAGTCTATTTGGTTTTAGACTTTACTATTGAAAATTGAAACTTTGTTTATTTTTATTGTAAGGACTGTGAAGGAATTGATTACAACTTCTTTACAACTTACAGAGCATTCCGAATCTTGTCTTTCAACTTTTAATAGACTTTCAATGTACTCCGTATGTAGACTGTAGAGACTGTGGACCTTCAAGATTCAACAGAAAAAATATGTACATGAATAGTGCGTGAAAGTCTAAAGTCTTTTATTTGGAATAAAACTAGAATCTGGAATCTAGAATCTAGAATGTAACTCTCAAAGCTTATAAACAGGAATTTTGTCTTGGTCATTTCATTAGTATTGGATTAAAAAAGTACGTAGCGGATTTTCTCCTTGCAATTGCTATTCATGTGCATTTGAACGTGGACTTAAATTTCAACTCTTTAAAGTTTATAGTCCAAATTTTCAATCAACCAACGGTCAAAATAAGCTACTGCAGTTTTTCGGCTCAAGATGTTTCCGATTTTCCTTGTTTTCAAGTTTCAAGTAACAGAAAATACAAATGCAAATTGATGAAATTGAGTATTTAGTATTGAGTGGGGTATTCATGCAAAAAGAAAACTTTCAATTGACTCAGTATTCACTAGTCACTAGGCAGTAATCAGATTAGGATTAAGCGTGTGAATAGTCAATTTGTCTTAAAATCCTCAACTGTGCAGTGTACTGAGTGCTGGAGTAAGTCCATGTATGTTTGCTACAATAATAAATTTAGGCTCATTTCTATTTTTATTTTTCAAAACTTGGCGCAACAAGCATCACAAAACAAAAACAAAACAATCTAAAACGAGTCCGATTCTTTTTAAACTGCGATTTTTCCTTATATACAATATACAGTATTGCATGTATTGGGTATTGGGGGTAATTTTGAAAAAGCAAGAACTTGAGTAAATCTAGCATGTAAAACAATGAAAAGGTGACTACTACACCGTAAACACAAAACACTGTTCAAGTTTCAAGATCTGATGAACAATCAACAACCGAACTAGGCTTTCACCATAAAGAATATACAATATCTCTGTTGCAATGGGTTAGTACATTGTCCATTGTCCATGTATTATATCTCAATGACACGCACTCCAACCTCCAACCAGTAACAAGCACCCAGACTCTGAAGGCTAGATTCTAGACTCTAGACTCCAGACATGTACTTTAGCTCCTTTGTAAGGTGGTGTAGTGTTGAGTGGAGTAGACTTGACTTTTAGGACTTAATCGAGAGGGAAGGCATTATTAATTCTTCCGTTACTTGCTCCTGAATTACTCTGAGATTTTGTTTGTGCGTGCCTTCTGCATTGTACATTGAGCATGCTAGAGAAAAGTTGGGCTTTATACTTTATACAGCATGAAATCCGCCATCGAGTTCGCCTGGCTTCAGCATTTACGTTGACTTGCACCAAGGAAAAGTATCAGGTTTATCTATAGAATTGGGAGTTTCCCTGATATCAAAATCATGTATTACTTCGGAGCTCTTGACTCTCGATGTTCGACTCGATAGATTCTAGATTCCTTTTACGTTTATGACTATTGTTGCTGGTTGTTGATTTCAAAGAATTGAGATTGAGATGCTTCAAAATCACATGTACAGAGCTAAAGAGTGTCCAGAATCTAGAATCTAAAATAGGCTCTCGAAAAGAAAAAGGAGTTGAATAGAGAGAATGAAATCTTAAAAGGGAATAGAAAAAACGATACAATTTGCTCACAACTCACAATACATCAAGGTATTGACAGCTCAAGAAAAATCCGTCGTGTCAACTACATGATGACCACATTCTGATATCAAGTTTAAACTACAGAAAAGATTGACTTTTACTTTGCGTTGCTTTGCTTTGCTCCGTAACCAACCAACCAACCAGCGCGTGCTTCTTCAACTACCAAAAGACCTAGTACCATTTGATTCAAGTAAAAAAGCCAGTGTATTCAACTTGACGGAACGATGATAATTACCTACGCTTCTGACTTCTGACTTGTGGTCATGACTTTGTCACGGTTTCCGTTTCAAAAGAAAGTTTTATAACAGATTTTGTGACAAGTATCTAAGACAGACTTTTGGATTGAAATTTAAAGCGTTATCAGTTATCAATAACTTTGTGCTTTGTACAATACTGGTAAAAGAACTAGCAGAAAGACAGCGACAGACTAAAGCTTTTCCTAACATTTTACAACTTCTTGCAATTAGAGTAAATAAGGGAGTAGAAACAGTCGTTCGCACATCAAAAGCCAAAAGATGTATTTCAAATGCACTAACGGATGAAACCATCTCTATTTCATATACCCTTTTCAGTTTATTAAGGCTATTGCGTAGTCGAAGCTTTTACATCGCTTTTGTATCAAAATATTCTGGGAATTTTAACATTACAAAAAGTGTCATTTGCACTTCAACGAGTAACTGGACAATGGACACTGTACAATTGAAAATGGACGCTGATTTTCTTTAAAATCAAAATGATGGATTGAACTCAACATTTTTCTAAACAAGTGAGTTGGTCAGAATTCTAACTAAAAGTTTCACATGTGTGTACTGGATTTTTTGGTCCAAAACTGTACACGAGTTTTCCATTTTCACGTTTTATAAAGAAACTCCTTTGACAGTTTTGAAAATGTCTAAAAAGTAAGACTTGTTCATGTAATTACTTTTTACGCAGCTCAATTTAAAAGAGAGTGACCAACAAAAGTAACCAAAGCAACTGCGTAAAACTACATAAAACGCTCATTTACTCGGACTCTTTACGTATTCAATAATATCAAAATCAAAATAAAAAAACTGAGAATATCAATCAAAGTGCAAAGAAAACCGGGCGTGTATTGTGTAAACAAACCTTGATGTACTCTTGACCGTTGACGGTTGGCCGTTGAGAAACTGACTTTAAACTTTGAAAGCAGCGACAAGTGTTTGGCCAAAAAACCAAACCAAAGGAAGAGAGTGACTTCAACGACAACTCGACATGATCTTGATTGATTGAATTCGGAAGTAAGTGGTTTAGTAAGTACTGTGATGCAATGAGCAATTCAACTAGCTTCAAAATTTGAGTTATTCAACTTAAAGCAGTACAACTTTTCGTATGACTTTTAAATATTTTTCAACATTGAATTATCTGATTTAAAAAAAATGCACCCGTAAAGAAATTCAAATTCAAATTCATCATTTTCTGGTTTCTTGTTACACATAATTATAACCTATCGTTATCCTTCAAACTGTCAAGAACACACAATAAACTGGATATTTATGAAACCGCAATGCCCAACAACACACAAGGCGTGCACTTTGAACTATGAACATTTAAAGTTTGATTTAAGTGTATTAAAACTTTGATTTATGAACTCAGTTCCCGTTTATTGAAAATTGAAAATTCTAAAAGAATAATCATCAAGTACACTCAATATTGAGTATTACGTTTCTCGAGTTGATTACATTTAGGAATCTAGAATCTAGAATCTATCACCGTAAATTATATCACACATTAACTTGAAAATGTAAATGCTGTGTTGGTTATATTTCCGATTTGTTGTGAGTTGTGGTGACTGGATGAAAATTTATTGAGAAACTCACATTTACATACTTACAAAACCCCGGTATTGTTCGACACTCGATACTCGATACAACATACTACATACTCCATACTTGAGAGTAGACACGTTCTCACATTTTTTTGTAAACTCTTTTGACTATTGACGTTTGATTTATTTCCAATTTCCTCTCCGTATAATAATTCATGCATTCGTGGGATGGTTGACGGTGAAAATTTCGAGCAAATAGGGAATTGAGAATGGAAGAGGTGACTCTTCCTCCATAAATCCATACTCCATACCGTACCGGAAATTGAATGAATGTACATTGTACTTGCACGTTGTAAGTTGTACGTAAACGGAACTAACTTGATTTTCTCCGCTTTCACCTCATTCCTACTTGATTGGTTTCAATTTTCAATTCCAAAAATTCCTAAAATGTTCTCTTCCTCTCCATTTATCTTCATGGACACCTTGAACACTAAACACCCTTTCAACTTTTAACTACATATGTCACGTATTGTAATAACGACACTGCAAAATTCTTCAAAAATTATACTGCCACCATCTTTCCTTATTCTTGATTTCTTGCTTTGAATGTACAATGTAGAGAGTTTAAAGAGACTTTCCTATAAAAAAGTAATTCAAAATTATTCTTTGCTGTGTAAAAAACGTGGTGATGTACACATTTTAGAAGTTTAGCACATGTAGAACGTAGAACGTAAAAGAAATGAAAGCTTGTAAATTGAAAAATGTGGGACGGTCAAAAATATCAACAGCAATACCAATAATCACGGAACAACAAGATAAAATGATCAACGATGAAAAGGAAGCGCAGGTGATGAGCAACGACCCATCCACACTATTTTACGTCCTAAGAATGATTTTGCTGAGCCGAACGGAACCCAATGAAACGAAATGAAATGAAATCGTCTTGTCGAAGAAATCAAATGAAAACCTGTTTCAACCTGTATCACCATACATTATACATAGATATTAGTACACAATAGACAAGCATGGACAAATATGTACAATGTATCATGTATAATGAAAAGAGATACAAGTAAAAAAGAAGAGTAGAGCCTGGCAGAGAAAGTCTCTCGCTTTCTTTCAACTTTGTCTTTACACATTTTATCATATCCTAATATCATGCGATTCATCC
Source organism: Sminthurinus aureus (assembly GCA_034698265.1). NCBI lineage: Eukaryota > Metazoa > Arthropoda > Collembola > Symphypleona > Katiannidae > Sminthurinus > Sminthurinus aureus. The sequence goes on from JAQGBH010000049.1 coordinate 24,783, forward strand.
CGTCTTGGCATATTTACTAATTCATATATACACTAAACAGTCACTATAGTCTACTGTATTCATGTATGCATAAGAATTCATGGAATATAAAAGGATGCATAGCTAGGCATAAATCGGAATATAGATAACCCATATTAATAGTATATAATATTATTAGTAGGTAATCTTTCTCGTTTCATGTGCAAACGATGAATGGATGGATGGATAGATGGACGGAACAAGAGAAACGATCGTCGCAATCATGTTTGCAAAAATGAAATAGGACAACAAACTACAAACTACACGGCAAATACATTCTACAATGATTGTGCACAGTGTACACTGTAGAACCTGCTGTAGTCTGTAGTTCCTTTCAAGCACAATGACAACAACAAGAGTAATATGCTATGAGAATGTAGCTAACTTTCACTTGTTCTCTTCTCGATTCTCTTGATTCTTGATAGGTACATCGGCTCTAGACTCTAGACGTGGTCGGTAGTGGAGAAGGAGGTTTTATTATGTAGTTTTTCCTTCATTTGAAGAAAGGAAGAAGACAGAATAAGAGAGAGAGAGAGAAGCATCAAACGACCATCGCTATTAAAATATATGATACGATACACATATCTAAATGTATGTAGTGTGAGCATTGAGCATGAGTATTCGCAACTTGGTCTTTGAATCTAGTTTTATTATTATCACTACTACTACTATTATTATTGTTATTATTATTACTATTATGGTCATTATACAAGATACAAGATACAAGATAGAGCCAGTCACAGCAAGGAACTTGCAAGACAAATATCTATAACTGTCGACAAAACTGTGCACTAGACACATTGTACATGGTGCATATCATAATCTAGAATGTAGAGTGTAGAACGTAGTTTTGTTGGATGGAAAATGGAAAGCTTTTTTATGATACATCCATGGTACAATCGACAATCAAGAATCTACATATTGGAGAATCAGTGCCTTGTGCATGCGTCTCTAACTATGACCAAACTACAAAACTATCCAAGTAATATCTACATCGACTAGGTGTAGACTCTACAGTGTAGAAAGCAGAAACCGAGCAACTGTTAGGTTTTATTTCACATGACTATTAAATACTAAAGAGCTACCATAGAGAAGAGAGAGAGCGAGTAGTGAATAGCACGAGCAATGAGCATTGAGAATTGAGCATATGAGATCCCAGAAATTCTCCATTATAGATAAAACCTATGAAATTAGTTGTTACACCGATTCTTATAATGATGGTGGCATAGAAGGATAAAAATTCTTTAGCGTTTGATATTTGATAACAATAAGTTTTTACCCCATGTGTGTTTGATTTTTGATTTACTTCTTAACAATTTCATGTTTTATGCAACCATTAATTTTTAGGATGCAATTAGATCCTGCAGCACAAATTTGTATAACAAACGTACGGGTTTTGACTAAGGAATTTTCAAAAAAAAACAATTGATAATGCTGATAGAGTTTGCAACAATATTCATTCGCGCTATCTACGAAAATCGAAATTACATCAAAAACATTGTCTGTCACAAGATATTATTACTACATATAACATGTGTAAATGGTAAATGTGTGAGAGAAATATGCAAAGTTGAATTGGATCATCCTATTTTTCTTGTGTTACGTAACACAGAATGGCTTCAATATAATTTTTATGAGCTTTTACTGCTCAAACTTTCCTTTCAAGCAAGCTTGAGGAATGAGGCAAAAGAAAATGTGCAGAAAAAGCAAATATTATAAGTTATCACTAGGCACTAGACCCTACTTTTGTGGGTACAAAAGGTTTGGCCGTTATCAAATCCTTTTAATTTGCCATCTCATCGCATGACTTGAGACCTTAAGTAAGCTTCGCCGTTATTTCAATGATAGTTATAATGATGCCCATAAAGTATCTTAGATTCCAATCAATTTTTTAAATGCTCTCATATTTTGATATGCATTTCATTTGACTCTCGAGTGTACAGTCTAGAGCCTTGAGTACGCTTCAGAAAATACAGAACATGTTCTATTCTGTTTTGTGACTTTGATCTTAAAATGCAAAAAGCTGGTTCTGAGAAATGCAGTTTGCAACATATTTACTCAACCCAGTCAAAAATAGTGTACAATTATGTTGTGTAACCTAAAGCAATACGTAATACACTGATGGAAAGGGATATCTGTATGTTCAAAGTTTCAACGTATGTTGTTTGATTTATTTCAAATTAGGAAAGATGACGAATCGGAAAATTTGTTGCGGTCCGTTATTTGTTCAGATGTCTCATGTAAGTTTTCGGATGATATCATTTCATCGCCGACCAATTCTCTAAGCTAAACGGCAAACTACTGTAAGGAAATTACGCCAATAGTCAAGAGTCAAGAGTCAAAATATAACATGAAACCCTTGAAAAATTCCCATGACGAAAACCATATTTGCCGAAAGCCCAGAGCGCAGAAACCAGAATGAGCTATGAATTATGCAGTTGTGTATCTAGAATCTAGAATCTAGAACTGGCTTGTTTTGTTGAACATGGAACATACGTACTCAAATACTTTAAATTTCATAGTCGGTCATCTTTTCTCTGAGTGATCGGACATTCACCGATGCGGATGCATAAATTTCCTCCATATATCATCATTTCAAGAGTGCATCATCTTCATCAACACTGCTGCTGTATCCAATGTGCTGTGTGCAGTGAACAGTACATTAGAGGAAGCTGAATTTTGAGCAATGGAGTATGAAGTTCATAATTTATAGATGGAAAATTAAACATAATAAATTAGTCATAAATCATCGTTGAATAAAGGATAATATAGATGTAGATACATTTGATGCTAAAATGCAGAGCACCTAACAGACAGAACACAGAGCCTATACTAGGAAAGAGTATGCTCATTTTGATTTTCCCATCCCTGTCGCTGTACCCTGCAGTGTGCAATGTACAATGTACATCATCTCATCCCAACATTGGTATTGGCATTGGCATTGCCCGCTGTTCCTCATCATGACTTTACGAATAATTTAATGCAGTTTTTACCAATCGCCACGAGCTGTAGTAAACAAATTGCTGACGCTTATTAATATAAAATAAATATTCCATGGAAAGTGTGGGTACATATATTATAAACACGTTTATACATTTTTGGACGTATTGCATGTAGTTTGCAGATTTAGTGTATAGCCTTGCGGCGTTACTGGTCTTTGGTCACTGCTCGCCGGTCACTGATCGTACGTCATGATGTATCTAAATACACAACATCTCTTGAAGGGAAAAGTATAACTTCCAAATTGAAATGAAGTTAAATTAACAAAGTAGGCCATACTCAATTCTCCACACCACGCACGTGCTTATCAAACACATCTGATCTGGTTTGAATTACATGTATGCATCCGTGTATTCTTTGTATCATCAGCAAGATATTGCAATAATTCGTTTATTACTACAGACTACAGACGACACAGAGCCACGAGGAGGAACGTCTACCAATTCCAAAGAAATACTGACAGCGACTCCATCACCCACACTGACGACTGACCACATCATGTCACATGAAATCACACTGATGAAGAGTTCAAAGACTAATGTGAATATACGAGGAAAATGACGCCTACAAGCTGTGACGATGTACAATCTACAATCTACAATTTACAACCACGAGGAGACAAAGATGAGTACGTGCCTTCATCTAACTCTAACTCAACCATCCTATATAGACTAGCTCAGCGCTATTGCTTTTACTTGCAGACTTGAAAACTTGAAAACTTGAAGACTCCTCTGACAAATGTGCCATATATCTGTGTACGTGTGCAGGGGGACCATGAATGGAAAATTAAATGAATGATTCAGTAGTCCCGGATGGTGAGCATCTCGTCTCTGTGCCTGTGTTTCTGCTTCCTCTGTTGACTGACTGCATCACAGATTGGAAGACGAGACGTGAGACAGAAGAGAAAAGAGAGTGGATTCGTATGTGTAAACGTACAGAACATCAAGTACAGCGTACAAAGTATAGGAAATATGCAATAGGCAGCACTGTCACACATTATGAAATCATGGAGATTGTGTACATTTTACATGCACAACATGTGTATTTAAAACTCAATCCACTAGTCACTAGGCACTAGTAAGTTGAATCCGAATTGTCATGGAGAATTGAGAAGAGCGAGGGAAAGGAAGAAGGAAGAATGATAGTGGAAAGAAGAGGAACTAAGCAGTAAACAGTGTAGTCACAGACATTTCACATGCATCATGCATGTACAATGTATAGTATATAATGTACATATCTGTATGTATGTAGAAGTTTTGCATTTTGGATGTGACTCACGTCAGTCAATTTCACTGCAGAATATTAGCGTGGTAAAATATGTGTTGGGTATAGTTCCTAGTGTCTAGAGTCTACTGAACATTTAAACCAGAGTATATCTAAAATCTACCCTTCACTCCATGTATAATTAACATATTATATAGATATACATTCATCTGTGGCTCTGTCAATCTCCATTAGTCTTAGAGATACGGAATGAAATGAAAATTCAATATCAATATCAAAATCAACTGTATTAATTAATATATGCATGAAAAGTAATAGTTATACAATGAACAATATACAGTATCTACTGCACAGTAGCTGAAATCTACAGAGTATAGAATAGATTGAAGATGGGACAAAATAATGCAATATTTCAATCACTATCAACTCTATCCACCCGTTCATTCCTTTACCTAATAAAATTTCACTTGGATTCTGAATATGAATACGGAGAGAGGACTTCAGTCTCGCATCTAGAGTCTAAAGTCTAGATTCTCGATTTTCCAATTTTATGATGTATCATGTATGATGAAGGAGAACATTTACATCGTCATCTTCATTTTCACCCTAGTTTTTCAACTATTTATTATTCTTGCTTCCTTTCGTTACTTTATAATTTATAAGGATCCGAGTAATTTATTCCACATGCCTGAATTACAATAAATTGAAAACTTTGCTAGTTTCCGACAATATAATATTGTCTATCGTCTATTGTCAGCATGAATTCACAAGATACTATTTTTGTTCCAACTTCATTTACACAGTTTTCTGTTTCCTACACAAGTTGCATTTTTATTACTTTATGCCTTATGCATTTCATATCACTTGCTTATTATTTTCTGGCTGTAGCTGTTCTGTGTATTTTTGACACAAGAAATAAAATACATGGAAATATTTGTGTTATTTTTAATATATTCGACTTTGTACTGTATTTTAACATTCGATATCCGCATGATGAGCATGACTAATGATTAGCAACGCAGGCGTTACTCAACCAGATGATGTGATTTTTCATTTTCATGATGCCTCTTTCGCATCACAATCAAGAATCAAGGACCAGTGTATTATTTTGAAATTTAATTTAGATACTGACCAATCCTCTCTATTTTTACATTGCGGTGGAAATACACGTATTCATTTTTTGCATGCTGTAGTTTAATTTCTCTGTACTCACAGGCTGTGGAAACTCGAAACTCGAAACTATTGGCAAGGATTTGGAAAGAGACAAGAGATAATATTATTATGATGGATGATAGATGGTCCATGACAGAGTATAGAGTACAGAGCATAGAGCAAAGAGAAACCAAGGGAAAGTGAAGGTAAAAATAATCAAAAAGCATGTGTTTCTCTCTGCCTGGTACTTGATGCTTGGTGTGTGGAGTTTATGTGGTGAAAACCGGAAGGTAGCGTTGATGTTATAAGGAGACAGCTAAAAGTTTGGCATTACCATCCAACTACACTCTTCTCTCATTCCAGTCCAATCAGCATGCTTTTATGCTATAACTTACACATTGCACATTACATATTACACATGTTAGCTTAAGTAAGCTTGTTACCATTTGAATTAAATGCATTTTCTTGATCACTATGTATGTGTGTAATAGGATAGAAACTTTTTTAATATTACAGTATAGCCTAGAAATACTAAAGTACTACTGGAATTACGCACAGAGTGGTACATAAATATGGTTGCATGTAATGTATCAAGTTTATACGCACCTTGTCTGACTTTCTGTCCTATCGCATTCTAAATATAGATGTAAACTGTAGGATGTAGGATGTAAATGTAAAGTATATCCTTGCACATAATCATAATCAAACATGTAAGTTGATTCTCGACTTTCTACAGTCGACAATCCACATACTAAACACACTTGTTTATACATATGAGTATATATTTGAATTAGTATAGCTCGTTTAGCTCAAGCCTCGAGTCTACCGTCTACAGTCTCAAGTCATAGCAGCATAACGGGAAAGTATCGATTTTTCCATACATGTACGTGCTATAGTGTTGAATAGCTAAGAGTGAAAACGTTAAAGCGTACAACTCAACTGCTACAGTTATGGAAACAGGAGACAGAGACAACGGTAAATGTTACTACTACTTGTGTTACTATTACTTTTACTATGGAACATGAATATGTATCTTTTTCTACAGCATAGAATATAGAATGTAGTGAATAGTGTATAGTGTATTTGAGGCATCAAGTTTCTCCAGTTTACTCCCGTGAGAGTGTACAAGGAAAAATCTACAAAGTTTACACACAATCCAATCCAATCCAGTCCAATCCAAACCAAACCAAACCATAGACAATATGCACTATAGATTATACATCCTTATTATTTCATCCATGTAATATACAAATATACATCCAATATGCACATTAAATTACACCATTTCTCACAATTCTTATATAATATTCATAATATCGATATATTCATAATATGCATATAGTAAACGGGGTGTTTGTTCAATATTCCATAGAAAAGTATGGAGGAGAAGAAGCAAATAGCCATGCCATCGTTAGTCGAATCAGGAGGAAATTGCATTTAACTTGAGATATGTAGACATAGACATGTAGATGTGCCTATGTATTGTGTACATATTTAATATTTCATACAGATTTTATATGAAGACGCAAAAGAAGAGGAAGAAGAAACACATGAAATGTGCATACATTTTCATGTTGAGGGAGGAATTTTTACATAAATAAATATATACATACATACCTAGATTACTTTTTATATCTAATGTATGTAGTTAAAATATGGAACATTTAAGAATTGAAAGACTATAGACTGTAGTTTTTTCTACTATACGCTACTCTACTCTAAGGAAGGGGAAAGAGATTCTAGATTCTAGACTCTAAATTCTCCTTTCTTTCCCTTTCTCTTTTCTCTCTGTCCGTATGCACTGTAAACTGTACATGGAATATAAAGGAATGATATAAGCGCGCAGGTCGTTGCTGACTCCTCCGACTGAAAATTTGGATTCGGATTTGGATTCGGTTTCGGAGGATGGATTCGGACTCCAATTTGAATTCAACACCAACACTAAAACCAAACCACGCTAGTTTCATCAAGTCTCCTCCGACCTTCCAACTAGAGCAAAAGCAAATGGGATGGAAAGCGTGTGCCGAGTCGTATTATATTTGTAGAAATTAGCAGTATTACTACCATTATTATTATTATTATTCTTGGACCTTGTTGAAAGTCCGCATATGCTTCATACAATTCAAGGTTGAATATTATTATTTCTAGATATCTAGATAAATAGATGCAATGTGAAAAATACTAAAAAAAGTCATGACTAGTGGGTGATTTCTCATTTTCTTTATACATTTTACACACATGAGATCGTATTCTCGTTCAAATGTTAACTGTACTTGAATAAAGCAGGATTTAAATATAAAGTAAAAAATATAAAAATTTTAGACTGTACAGGATTTTTGTAGTTTCCAGTGTAACAAGGTTTGGATATAGCATGATTATTTACACCGAGAATCTAGAATCGAGAATCGAGAAGTACACAGTACATGATACATGATACACAACTTTTATGCTGAGACCGGTAAGTGCAGCATGGTACCGTACGGCGTGCTATTAGTCATGAGCTGATTTTCATGTTCTTTCTCTCTTTCTCTCTCTTTCCCGATTTCTACTTTCTTTTAAAATTTCCCGGTGTTGGTTGGTTGGATAGCTGGCGTGCATAATCATATATACCTGTTCGCCATTGATATATATGGATAAAACTTTTTCGGATACATGAAGGAGAAAAGGAGCTTTTCCACGTCGTGGGTGTATGGCTATATAGAATATAGAATATGTAGAACATAGAGAATGTGCACATCGCTATGGTTATGGTTATATTATGGTTATATCAGCATTGATGGAAACCGGGATTTTGGAGTAAAATGTACTAGCTAGAGTGAGCAAGTGTGCATCCAAGGACTGGATTTTTGTCCGCCTCAGTTTTGTTTCGGTCATTTAGTTCGTGCACATCCAACTCGTCAGTTGTGTTCTCTCTCTTATCCGTTTGTAGAGGTACGTTCGTTGGTCGTCTGCTCGGTATTCATTCCTTTGGTTGCATCTTCTATATAATTTTTCTTTCCTTTGTTCAACATATATATATTATATAGATACATATATGTACATGCATATATATCTATAAAAAAACATCTTCATCTTCTTAAACAATTACTATAATTATAATTGATCAACTCTGGTGTTATCATCTCCAGGAATTTTTCAAAAGCAATCTTCAAATCCCTTCAACTTTGTTTCTTCAACTCAGTTTCCCTTTCTCCCTTTTTATCCTTACAATTTTTTCAAACATTTTCAATTTTCAATTTTGGATTTCGAGCAACTCAAAAATCATTTTGTTTTGTTCATCCATTTATTCTACGTTCTACAATCCACAACAAACCAATAAATATTTTTTGAACAATTAACAATAATAATAATAATAATAAAAACAAAATACTTTTGAAACTTTTGAACTGCGTAAAAAACAAAAAGAGAGTGAAGAGAATTATTTGAAAACCAAATTTGACTTTAAACTTTTAAAAGAAATTTTTATCCAGACTCAAAATACATAAATAAATAAATTAATTAAAAATTTCACTTCCATTTACTTACAAAAAATAATAATACTACCACAAAACTACTACTGTTTATATATATTTGTATATCAAAACAACTTTAATAATAATAATAATAAATAATAATACTAATAATACTGTTAATAAATAGACGTTGAACTGTTATACTAACTTTTTATCATCAAAATAATAATACTAATACTAATAATAATAATAATAAAAATAAAACTATATCGTTTCTAAACTAAAAGAAACGTAAATATCTTCTTGATCAAGTTTATTGTCATCTGCATAGGAAATTGTTCCTATCTCATTTTTTTTCTACTTCATAATCAACGACGGAAGTCAAGGTAAGATTATTTTTTCATTACATTTATTTTTTTCATTTTAATCGTGTTGTTTCAAACAAAACAAAGTTTTTTCAAGTATTCTCGAGTTTCAATTTACTTGAAAATTTAAAGTGTCAGTGAATCTAAAAATAAATAAAGAAAGAGAGTAAACGTCAATTTTCATCCGGTGCTTTCTTCTTCTTGGTCTCGGTCGTATCCGTAATCTAGCGGCTGATAATGAATTTTCATTTCCGCCACATTTCCATTCATGCCATGCCATACCATGGTTCTTGACTTCTCTGGTTCGTAGTGTCAGAGGCGCTCAGGAAAATTTACCGGCTTTCCCCATTTCTACCACGCGTCTCCATTTTAACAAAACCAACACTCTTACTTTTAGACAGGAAATCCGAGGTAAATTTAAAATGACACGAACCATAAATCCATCAAATGAGTGAAAACATTGTACTAGTAGTGAAAGTGTACAGAGACGCCACATTTTAAAATTCAATTTCAATTTCATATTGAATGCACAGTTAAATTTGAACTCGATATGAGAAAAAAGTGTCAATTCTTTCTGCTACTGCGCAAGTGGACACAAATTAAATGTATCTACATTCATTTAGATGAACGCACATTTACAACATTCAAATCCCAACGGCTCAGATTTTGGATTACACTTGTTCTGCATTCCTTATTACAGATACAGAAGTTAGAAATAGCACATTTGATTTGACATTTCTGATTTTTTTTGTGGGAAAAATAAATGTTTAGTAACGTTACGCTGCTTGATTTATATTTCTATTTTCATGGTTTTGAATTTCAAGTTTCAAGTTTGAATCCACCCGGCATATTATATTATCGATTTATTTGTTACATTTAACATGCAAAAATTCTATGCAATTTTAAGCATTTCAAATTACACCGAGTAGAAATTCCTGTTTCATTTTTCAGTCCGTTTTCTCCATTTACATCACATTAACATTTATTATTCCTGCTTCATTTTTTTATAGAAAACTTTGAGTTGTCTGGCATTTTGAAAAAATGTGTAACCGATCGATAGAACAAATTGTGTAAAATATGACATTTTACCGAAAGCAAAAGGTAGTGGATGAAATGGCCATATGAAATATAAATGAATTGAGCTTGAAGGGGAAAGGTAACGTCACGCTGGAATGACAATCAACTTTTTTAATTATATAAGTCGTGAATTTATAAGCCTTGGGTTTCCTGACTTAAAAACTTTTGGATAATGGAGTATTTTTGATAATTATTATTGAATGCAGATAAATAGGAAAAGGAATAGGAATAGAAATGTCTCAATTCTCAATGCTCAATGTTCAATTTGATAAACTTTTAATTTACATGCACAAGGACTTTCTTCCTGTCTCCTTCTTTCTTCCCTCATGCATACACAATAAATTCACAAGTCTGCCAAAGTGGTTCACATGCTTTTACTTTTTCCATGGCATGGGTGCAGTTTCCACTTTTCAGCTCATTCCAACAAAAACTCGCCAGACTCAATGCTCAATGCTCAATCCTCAATACTCCATCTAAATGTGCCGTTAGATCCAAAAGTCCTTGAACTACTGATATTAGTTGAGTATTGAGTAGCTGAAGACTAAAGACTGAACAAGAATAAAATAGGATAGGATAAAATCTGAACATAAGCCTATACAACAGTAATATCCTTCCAAGCGTTTATATTCGTAACGCCGTTTTATCTGTGTGTATGTATGGATATCAATGTCAATTCTCCGCGGGTCCAAATAAATAGAATCTAGATTCTGGAATTCTAGAATTCTAGAATTCAGATTTGGCCTCCAGCTCTCCATAGAATTGGACAAATTTAATCAGAATGTATCTCATAATGTGGAATGTACAGAAAGGGAGGTACAACTATCTACCATGTACATTGTACAGATATGTACATTTGCAACTTGCTATTTTATCGATAATGTTCAAGAACATGCATCTAGTATGTAGCATGTGCCTTACGTTGAATTGCATCCCATTGGCCTGCATTTCATCACCATTTAAAATGAGTTGTAATTCTATAATTCGAAAACTCGAAAATTCCTTTTTCGTGTTAAAAGAGGAATAAAAAAAGTATATATGCATATCTGTAGATCTGTAGATAAAAGAGTTGGGGCAAAGGAAACGGATTGGATTTACTAGAATCTAGAACATGGACCACGAACCTGCCCAAAAGTACCAGAAATAGCAGTAGTAGTAATAATAGCAAGAGAAAGAGAAAGAGTACAAGTATGATACTTTTACTCTGTACTTAAGTTTGCAGGCATAAAGTTGAAATGAAATGAAAGGGATAAAATGAAATGGAATGGACTGGCAAAAACAAGCGAGTAAGCAAGTAAGCAAGAATTGTGTAGTTGTAGTTGTACTGTCGTACAGACCTTTGCTCAATTTGTATGTACATGTACATGTACAATATGCATGCTTAATACTAAATACTAAATAAGACCATTCCCAACGAATCCACATCCACTGTCAAAATTTCTTTACCTTTCTCTCCTTTCTTTAACTCGTGCTATTAAATGTCTAGTTGTCTAGTTTTCTAGTGTCTAGTTGTGCATAGTTTGCAGTCAATATGACATTATATATTATATATTACACCTACTTATTCCATTTGAATACCTCTGTGTTCTATCCTTACTCTCTCCTATATTATATTGTATTATGTTATATTAAATTTAAATGGAAATAGACGTAGTAGCACAAGCAAAGGTGGAGGTAGAGAAAGGGAACCAAAGTGCAATGTGATTTGGATTTGGAGTTTTCCTCATGCCAAATTTTCCTTGTGTAGTATAGTAGTATAGTACATTATATAGAATAATATACCATAATACACTATACAGTATAGGATAAAAGTCTTTTGGTTGGTTGCCGTGGTTGGTCCTTAAGAATAATACACTGTGTAAAAAGTATGTACCATAGATATAAAACTGGATTCTACTACATTCACTATTCTTTATTCACAGTCGTAGTTGTAGTCGTAGCTAGAGCATGGATGCATGTATATGCGGAACAACAGCAAGTAAGACGGAGGGCAAGTTCGCCGCTATCGATTGCTTGGATGAAATGGTTCTCTCTCTCTCTCTCTGTTTCTCTCCCTTCCTTTCTCTTTCTCTTTCTCTTTCTGCCTCTCCGTTTTGTTCTCTATCCGTTCCTAACCATACAACATAAAACTTGAAACAGAATATGTATGTACAGGTTTATATATCTGCAAGGAAGGAGAAGGAGATTTAACATAGTGCCAGTGCCAGTACCATTCAGACGTACTTTATATACATTGGAACTTCCCCTCGCACAATGTACAGTGTACAATATACAGTGTACTATAAATGCAATGAAATCCATCCATTCTGCCCTGTATCGTACATAACTGTAGAACCGTAGAATCGTAGAACTGTAGAAACATCAGCAGCAGGAGGCATGTACACCACCACAGCACAGCACACCACACCATGGTGTATTTCTATGTGAATGTGTATATGCGGAGCAGGGAAGTGAAAGAACCAAGATATGCACAAGAATTGGCAATAGAACCTTTCTTCCCTTCTTTCCCTTTCTCTCTGCTGCTTCTACTTCTACTCGTACTGTTGGCACAAGATTGAAATAGTTCAATGTTAACATGTGGACGGATTTTGGTATGTATATGGAACAGAAATAGAGGGAAAGAGTAAAGAGTGTTGGGCACTTTTACTATCTACAACTACAAAACTACTGCAACTGCTTTCACTCCTGCTCTTCCTATCTCACGCTATCTTTCTACAACCTACTATAGACTACAAACTAAACTATAGAGATGTAAATATAACGGTACGGTGCATATTCTCTGTCTACTGTCTACTGCCTACATTTCCCATCTCTATCTGACGCTACATGATTTCACGTCGGCTTAACCATCCACACAATATATATTTACCTAGAACCTGGAGATACATGTGCATGTACGATGTATATTGTATGCAGTATGTAGAATGTAGACTTGCCATCCTTGACAGACTTTTCCATCCCAGTCTGCAATGGCGTCGCTAGATGTAAAATGTACATGTACCATAAACTGTAGTAGATAGGGTGTTAAATTGAGATGGGACTATACATACATGTGTGCACTAGCGTGTTTGTGTATCTGTATGAGTATGAGAATGAGTTTCACTACTACTTTCTCGCTTGCTCATCAGTCGCACTGTACACTACTCTGCTCTGCTGTGTTCTGCTGTATTTATACGATGCATATTACACGCGATTATACATGCATATAATATATGATGATAATGATGGTGATGGTGCTGGTGATTATGACGAGGATAGTGTAAATGCGTATGCTTCCATTATACAACATACAACATACACAATACGTAATACGTAACATACATGTTTTCCCTTTCTTTCTCTTTGACTCTTTGACTCTTTTACACTTGCACTCCTTCACTCCTTGAGCAATTATACAAGGAGATTTCATGCATAATAATAAATACCAACCAACCAACGAGGATGAGGAGGGCTATTATTATTATTAATTTTAGCATTAGTTCTACTACGAGTTTAAATTGGTTGAGATGGCCTTCAAAATAACATAAGTGGAACGTTGAGCCTAATTCAATTTCAAGTGCACAATGCGCTATTCACTTTTCACTTTTCACTATTCATCATTCAACATTCAGTATTCAGTATTCTGCTAATCTGCTCCAGTCATGCGAGTACAAACAAATATATTCATACATGCCTACACACATACACATACATACATACATGAATTTATGACAAATTAACAAAAATTAGAAGAATAAGAGACCGAATTGCGTGGAAAAATAGCACAAAATCAAAATTCATTCTTCCTTTTACATTAGAACATAATTCTAGCAAAGTACGTAAAGATGTAGAAAATACAAATGTAACACAATCAAAACCCAAATGACCTTCAGTTACATTCTACATGTTTGTTCAGGATTCAGGATATTACATCATTTCACCATGATTTGGCGTGCTTATAGGAGCGAAAATTAAATATTTATTATATATTAAATACTTGGGCAAAAAAGCAAACTATACTTATATGGACATTGAAATTTCTTATTTTTAGAGTATCCACAATTTAGCGAGAAATTTAAGCATGTAATAAAAGGAAATGAGACGAGTAAGTAGAAATTGTAAGTGGCATAAGAACCAGAATCAGAAAGTTGATGTAGGTTTTAGGAATGTATTTTCACTGGAAATTCGTGGTCTGGTTGTATTCAGTAACCAGTAACCGTGCATTCCTTCGTTACAAAGAAGAAAGAAATCCGCAATCCGCACATGCATGGATTTATACACAAATGTATAGTGTATAGTGTACATGTATGATTGGAGTAAAAGGCGTTAACGCTTTCTTCCTCCCTCTTCAAATTCCAACTTGTGATAGGAAGAACAAGCAAAGGCTAAACTAGTAGTATTCCTACTGCTTTTGGGATATACGTATTTAACTTTATTTTTCTCCTTGACTTTTCTACTAAAGAGTCTCGAGTCTCGAGTCTAGAGTCAAGAATCAAGAGTCAAGAGAAAAATAGAGGAGAAAATATAATCTCTATGTAAAAAAGAACTGGATATCTCTGTGTATGTGTATTTTGCAGACCCATCTTTTTATGTCTAGTGTCTAGTTGAATTTTTGCCACTAAACTCTTTTCTGATGCTGCTGCTGCTGGTGGTTGGCTTGCTATTCCTCCTTTGCTGACAGTGAAAGGGAGGATAAAGAGAAAAGTATTATACATTGTGCATTGTACACTATATACTCGAGCTATACACAATGCAATGCATACATGTTCCTCTAGAATCTAGAATCTAGAATCTGTAGTCTATCGTCTAGAACTATTCTGTATCTTCGTATTGTATTATATTGTACACCCAAATACACATATATATATTATAAATGTTAGTTCATTGCTCAAGCCCGTGGAGAAAATGTTGGACGTCTTGTTGAGACTTAAAGACGTTTTCAGGGAGTCTACAAGCAGAAACTCATAAAACATATCGTTAAAACTACTGTAGATTGTAGAACGTAGATGTATCATGGTCTTTTCCCTCCCTCTTTTTCCATATATATTTTACTACAGCACTGGCAGAGAACACAACAGCATCATCATTCTTACTGTATACAAAGTACTGTACAATTTAGATATAAATATGAACAAATGTAGGTTATAGACTCAACTATCGAAATATAGAAATTATATAGTGAATTGTGAATAGACTCAATCCTCAATGCCCAATGCTCAGCCCATAACTTGTACATTGTACATATATATGTGTGTGGGGAATCCAAATCCAAGCCAAAATTTTCTGACGATTATCCTTCAAAACCAATGACGTAGATCCTCTTTGTTCGTCCTTTACAGATATGATACGATTTTATTCTGTCCAGTCCATTCAGTTCAGTCTTATACATGTTTAGTTTTACTAAACGTTGAACTGAACTGAACTGAAGGAATGAACTAGAGGCAATGAAAATACATTTTATATTGTACACAACGATCAATCGTCCCTTTTAGGCTTTCAGTTTTATTTGGAGAATTTGACAACCAAAATTTTAAACACCCACATTGTACTGGTTTAAACAAAAGATAGACCTAATAATTGGAATTGGAATATTCATGCCCTCTGTACAAGTTATAAATCTAAATTTGCAACAATTTTCCATTTGGTTCCTCCAAACTTCCTCAATTTCACTGTATCTCTACACTTGAGTTTGTAGCTTCTAGTTTCTAGATTCTAGTGTGTAGATTCTAGAATCCAGAGTCTAGACTGGAATTGAATAAAGAATAGAATAGATGTGGAATAATGCAGCAATAAACATGCCAAAACGTAAATGGCAAATGTTGGAATGTGTTTTTTGAAAATTTGTTTTGGTGAGTTGACGCAAAGGTCAAAGCATATGTTCTCATGTATTCTTTGGTTTGCATGATATTGAGTGTTGTATGGACTATGGACAGTATGGACATGTCTGCCATAACTATGTATGTATACATGCATGAATATAATGGAAAAAAGAAAATATTGATCGAGCTATTAAGATAAAGGAAAAAGAAATTGGAAAAGAGAAAGTATATGTACTTTGTACATTCTACATTGTACACTGTAAACTGTACATGTATATTATTATAAGATTGTTCATGAGTTTTTTTTCATTTTCATTTTATTTAGTTTATAATGAAATTAAGATTAAAGAGAGAAAGAGAAAGAGCAATAAATTTACTCTTGTTGTAATTTTACATTTTATTACAGCACTGTAAAGGCAAATGAGTGATAAGGCACATCAATAGCTCTAGTCGAGAAGTTTGTACTCTAGTTTAGGAGCTCGAGGCTCTTGGTAAAAGTAAATGGGCTATTAAGTTTTTTTTCAAGTAATCTGTAATATCTTTGTGTGTCCCTTGTACATTGTACATACAATACACTGTATCTGTATATTGTACATGAATATTATATATTATAATGAAGCATTTTTATAGTAAATGGTCATTATACAGTGTATAGTGTACAGCGCCTTGAAACTACGTCCATTTCCCATTTATAAATATCAGTAGCACTAAAAAGAATACTAATGTGTTATACAGTAAAACCGAGAACAGAAAAAGAGCCACATAAACTGTAAATTTCAAAATGAATTATATTTCACTGTTTACTCAAGAATCAAGAATTAAGATTCACGAAATAAAACAGCCTTAGATTGGAGATAGAGCAGTAGATTTTCTCATTATGTTCATAGTTCAAACAGAGAGGTTTTTACTGCGTTAATTCAACACATTCATCACTTGTCTAGTTGTCTACAAATATCATACTCGCATCATCCAACTACTTTTTTTTATAAAAGCTATATGCAATTTTAAAGACAAATGTAGGAATAAATTAGATGGATACTTTTGATATTTTGAATTTTGATAAATTTTGAAACCTAAATTACTTTTATAAAACCTTTTTACATTTACTCTCTGCTCCATGAAATTATAGGCATAAATTATCTACATATTATTCTACAATATTTCACCAACTTCTGTTGCTGAACGATTGTACCATATACAAATTTAAGGAGTTATATGTCCTGCATATGTATAACTCATTTTGGATCAGATAAAACGGAAAAAATCTTTGTACATACATATAAATATTTGTATGTTTATATTGTACATGCATACATATAATATAAATACTTTGAGCTGCTCTAGAACCAAGAACCTAGAACACAGTTGGATTTAACAGGCACATGCTTCTCCTTCCTTTTAAAAGGAGAGACAAATGTGGGCTGATAGCTTTTTGGAGCGGGAATAGAAGAGATTGTGCATAAATATTTATTTGGTTGAGTATGTTCAGAACCAATTTCATAAATTTGTAGTCCGAGTGTAGTGGACATTTTTTTTATACCATGGACGTTCACACTCACATAAGGATGCAAGATTTGGTTTGTGATACAAAGTCCAAAGTAAATCCAGAGAAAAAAGGGGACAGAAAACAGAGAAGAGAAAGGGAGTAAATCTGTACATACATGTACAATGAACAGTATACAGTGTACAGTGTACAGTATGAAGAAAGGAATGAGGAAAGAGAGAGCAAGAAATCTAGATGTACATGTAGAATCCAGAGTGCGCCTGCTGGATATAAAACTAAACTGTGTATTGAAGCTGAATGGAGTTGATGGGGCACAAGGCACAAAAGGGTCGACGAGTTTTAGTTCTTTTACCTTATTCATTTTTAATAAAGGGCTCCAGCCAACACTCCATCGCTTTATAGCTCACTGCACTAGATCCGAAACTAATGCCAGCTGATGCTGTACATTCTACACTCCAAAGTGCACACTCTAGACTCTAGACTCTCTCTCTCTTCTCCATACTTTATTTCCTATTCTCTCTGTTTCTTTACCAGGGTTCGTCTCTTTCTTTATTTCTTTCTGCATCCATATATTATTCCTTTCGCTTTCCCCTTCCCCTCCTCCATTCTTCTCTCTCTATTCCTATGGACGGGCACGGGCAAAACAAAAACAGTGCAGTTCCACTTTAGTTTTTTCATCATTTCC
This sequence comes from Sminthurinus aureus, assembly GCA_034698265.1. Taxonomy (NCBI): domain Eukaryota; kingdom Metazoa; phylum Arthropoda; class Collembola; order Symphypleona; family Katiannidae; genus Sminthurinus; species Sminthurinus aureus. The sequence goes on from JAQGBH010000049.1 coordinate 43,055, forward strand.
CATACTCTATACATTCCACTTTCAGATCACATCACATATATACGGATACGGATATTCATCACATTAAAATTGCAATGCTATCTACGTCAATTTCTTTCCATAATATATATTCCTCCTACATAATTTAGTGGAGAGAAAAAACGGGGAAAACCATGTGACCGTGCGTAGATGGTAGAAAAAAATCAAGTGCGTACTGGTTGTCATAAAGTAATAATATGATCTCTATTATTGAGAGAAAATTCTTGATTCTTGGTCCTTCTTGTCTACATCCTCAAAGAGAATATGCTTAGAAATCCAAGGATATCTTTTTACATATGACGAGATACACATGTACATGAAATGGAAAAATGCAGCGTGAAACGTAGAAACGAAAAGTACACATCCATATTCAAGTCCAATTCGGTTAAATACAGAAGGATTATGAACAAAAATAAAATTTGTTGCTAATATCAGTATTTGCATTTTTCTAGCAATTAACTTTGAGGAGCAAATACCATTTAACCAAGTTCGAATTTTAAGCTTCAGCTTTCTTCAACATACATGTGCAATGTAGATTGTACATGTATTTTACCGAGTTTCATTGCAATTCGCACCATCATTTTCCAGGTAGAGTCACAAAGAACTACATATATACCACTTAAGAGTGAGTGAGTTTGGCATCAGTTTAGCTGGACGAGAAAGAATGAAGAAGGAATGAGATCACGCAAGGTTTAAATAAATAGGTATTGTTTTTCGTCACTTCCTATGGGAATTAATGAAATGAGAGAGAAGGAAATACACAGGCGCACAAGCACAAACGCCTCAAAATAAAGTACCTAGAATCTACATGGAACATGGAAAACTCGAGGTATTTAAAAGGAAAATAATACACCTATCTATGTGCCACTGACAAAACAAATACCATGTGAGCATAAATTTTAGCATCGTTTACTCGTCCACTCTACTTTTGTCTTTAAGCGGATCCTAGTACCTAGTGCCCAGTGCCGCATTACGTGTTGATGGATGGAAAATGTAGGAAAATAAATTCCCGGGTCATTTTTTGTGCAATGGGAGAACACTGTATTGTATTTATTTTATTGTACCTATCATTAGTTTGCACCATAAAAATACAAATATGCACATTTTTGATGAATCATACATGAATAAATTAAAAGGGGAGCAAAAATAGTGCGTGTATCCATTATCTAATTCTATTGTCCATGCAAAAAGATAATGGAAAATGCCGTCAATTTATTCCTAATCTTCCATGTGTACATATGCAACGAGTTGAGTTGAGTAGAGTAGAGTGGAGTTGGAGTGGAGTCGAACAAAAACCAATTAATCAACTAATTGTGCAAAGTATTTTAGATATAAAACACAACAGTACTAGTTGTTGTTGTATGTTGTATGTTGTAGATTGTAGTGAGTCATGAATGAATGAATGAATGAGCCAACCTCAAGCTAAAACTTTTACAAGATAATCATCAAATGCCTACGATAGATCAATGGTCATCCTAAGCAAATAACAAAAGGGTATAAATTCATGCAGTGTAAAATATACGTACATCTAGCTTAATTCTATACGTGGTTAGCTCTAGAGTTTTAGACTCTAAACACACATAATAATTGTAATTCTATTACATCAATTGTTGTAATTTCAACTTTCAACGGTGTATTATGCGTCATACATCATGCAGAAAACACACACACGCACTTTGATCCAATAATAATTGACAAAAATGATGAATGTGGTGTGATGTGATGTGGGATGTGGGTACTCGTACGATATGATATGAAATGATGTGATGTGTCGATAGAAAGAGAAAGGAGAGAGAAAAATAAGGAATAATGGGATATGATGGTAGTGATGATGAGTCCCTATTGATACAAACTACAAACCGCAACTACATTGTACATATTAGATATGTTGTGATGTAGTTTGTATATAAGTAGCACTTTTTCTATGTGCGTTATGCCTATTTTATCGTTAGAGCAGATACAAGATTTTATATGAATTATATCTTTACATGGTGGGATTTACATCAAACTTTGATTGTGTTTCAATGTAGAGAAACAAGTATACGTAGAATATATCTAGAGTCTAGAGGAAAGCGTATTAGGGGACAACATGGCTAATATTATGATGTTTTATAGGATTTGTACGCTGGCCAATGTACATTGTATATTGTGCATACAGTATTTCTATGTAGGAATTATTTCTCCCCTACTTCGTTCTTCGTTCTCCGTCCTCAGCTCCCAACTCTCAACTCTCAGCTCTTAGCTTTTAATGTGTCTGCATGGTGGATGATAAAAAGCTTTGGGACAGTTTACTTTTTCTTTCATTTTACGACCATCAGACAAAACTTGATAAGTTGATGGTTCTTATGTTCCATAAACGTTTATAAGTTTACCATGTTCTCCTTTCTTTTTTACTGTACTGTGTCTACATTTACTACAACCTACAAGCTACAGCCTACAATATGACTCGTGAGTCGGAATCTTGAATCTGTGCAAACTTGCTCTATTCTCATTCCTTCGTTTGTCCATAGTCCATGGCCATCAAGCTCGTAAAAAATACAAGTTGAAATCAAATGGAATTTGTACAAGCAAAAAAAAAGAAAAAAGACAAAGACCAAGACGAAGATGAAGGAAAAGTACAGAAAGAAAGAAGAAAGGAACATGAGGCAACATCAGGATCAGTAATATAAAAAGTATGAGAATGAGAGGAAAAAAATCTTCCGGGTAGCTTAGATATCCTTCCTTTTTTTCTTTATTTGTACGATTAGAAGAAATCATCTTTCACCATTTGTGTCCTTGTCGCCTAATGACTAAATTCATACAACTATTTGGCATTCAGCATTGGCATTGGCATTTGGCATTTCGAGTTTGGAGTTTGACGTACATGACATCTTGTGACTTGAGTCTTGTGATTTGTGATTTGAGACTTGAGTCGATGAGGAAGAAATAGTCAAAGTTGACACAAAAAACGTCTGTTCACTTTTCCCCGACTTTTTTCCCTCTTTCTACAATTTTACTACTAACGATAAGAGAGTTAGACAAAAACTCATCTAGACACGGGCGGAAACTTCATATATATATATACATAAAATATGTATAAATATCGTATATTTATCCATATACAAAGATAACGAGATTGAAGATAACGATAACGAAAACGATAACGAGAGAAAAAAGAAGAGAAGGGAAGGATAAAAAAAGTAAAAGTATTCCCGATTCTTCCAAAATCAGGAATAAAAGACCAAGGACACAGACAATATTAAATTTCTTGTACCGTGTCCCTTTTTTCTAACAACTAAGTCATTTTGAGAAAACGGAAGGAATTTAACACTAGTAATAGCGATAATAGCATAATATAGCATAAAGTGTAAAAAATAGAATAGAAATAAGGAACAAAAATCCAGCAGGAAAGTATTGAACAGAAGTAAGTACATATACACATGTATATTTCACCCACATAAAGCTTGAACCTGTCATATTCATGTATCTATATGTAGGGATACCTAGATATTATATAGACATAATTACGACCTGGGTTAACTTTTGGCCATTTAATATTTAATGACTGGGCGAACGTCAAATATCAAATAGTTTACGACAACGACCATTTGCAAACATTGTGTATGTATTGTACATATATTGTACGTATAAAATCCGAGTCCAAATCCAAATCATGGTACATTACATATTGCATATGTGCTCGTCGAAGGTAAAAGGTGAGACATTTTATATAATAGCGGAGAGAAAAAATGATCCATAAAATTATTACTAGCTATTTGCACTAGAATGACAAAATTATTCCGTTAATAATATCAATGAGGATGAAAACCTTAATAATTACGTCAAACTACTCTTCGAGCATCGTAAAAATTTGCTCATGCAAATCCATTCAAATAATTATTTTTGAACTTAGGAAAGCAACAGAAAATATTATATCCTTTTTCAAAATCCGTTGCCTAGAATGGAATATCAAATGGAATATCTAAAATCTAATCTACCATCAGTGGATTAAATGTGGTATGTGATTATGTTGTCACTTTTAAATCTTGTTTGATTACTCAACAGATTATTATTATTTTATAGGAGTGGTAAATTTATGAAAGAGTTTCAAATTTCAAGAAATGACAAAGTGGGCGTTTCAACTTTTGTTTTATGGTCCAAATATCACATTTTCCATGTGCTTAAAGTACATTTTGCGTGATTGGATTGCATCATTGGTACTGAAATTTAAACTCAAAACTTACACAAATACACACATACCGGGATCAAATAAAAATACAGGTGGAAAGGCAAAAATCAGGATTAAATGAATATTCAAACATAAAATCCGACAGTCCGAATTCCAAATTCCAAAGTCCAAAGTCCTGATTATAAAGAGAAAAGGAAAGAGAGTTAACGAAAGGAAAGGAATGAACAATGGACAGGAAAATAAAGTGTAAAGAGTTTTTTCAGTTTCAAGAAAATGTAAATGAGACTCATTTGCATAAATTAAAATGTACTTGAATGATTGATTACGGTCGTAATAATTATTACTACTATTTACATTCACATACGAATGTTATTGTTTTATCATTGTTTTATTATAAAGTGATCGTGACTCCATTCTACTAGTGTAACCGTACATAGATATGATACATGATATACATATGTGTTTAGTGTTAAAGGTTGAGGGCACATGTGGGGCTTTTACAGTTAACAGTAATGTTATCGTCATCGTGGTTGGAGATTGGAGATAGAAAAGCGAGCGATAGGCACAAGGCACGAAAAGGAAGTTATTCCCGCTGACTCATACGATAGAAACTAGACTGAACACTGTTCAGTCAACAGTGAACAATGAACAGACGTTTACATTTTGGATTTTGGATTTTGCACAGTCAGGAAAATACCCAATGCCAATGCCACTGTGTACAGAATACAAAACTACAGGATTTTTGCATAAGTAATTGTAATGTGTATACCAAATACCCAAGTTTTAACATTTTTTTGTTTTTCTTCTACTTGAAAACATTGAGGAAAATGCATTAGCATAATTGTTAAAAAACAGAGTCACAAGGCAAGGGATTTTCTCATTTAATCAATTCGGATTATATCTTTCAACTCTCTTAATCCACATATCTTTTAACACGTCATGACGAGCATATGGATAATGGATAATGGATATAATGTATTCACCATATTCATGTTATATTGTTTGGCTTTGGTTTTGGTTTTGTTGGACCAACGTAGACAAAATCATTAACAAAGAACAGGAATAAATATCAAGATATGAGCTCTTGCTCATGATTATGTGCACATATATGTAGATTCTTTTCATAGACTTTTTAATTTCGCATTTTAATCTCGGATCTTGGATCTCAGTTTGTAGAAAATATTGCAAACATGTAGGTAATTTTCATTGCAAAAAGATACGCTTCATGCATATCTTTCTACAAACTAAAAACATGTAGAATTGATACGGATATCTTGGACGTATGTGGTCTGAGTTCTAGTTTCCTAGTTTCAGAATCTAGATTAAACCCAGCATTAATAATTTTCATATTTGAAGCACAGGTTTTTACGGGAATTTTGACTCTGAAAATTCAAAAAAAGTAGATGAACCGTATGAATACTTGTTGTTAGCGAAACAATTCCTGAGCTTTGGAGTAAGCAAATGACAGTGCTCCAGGCTCCAGTTCTTCCAGTTCTTCTTGTAATTCAAATGCAAAAGTTATAGTTCATATGGATTTTTTACTACAATTTAGAACTGCAGTAGAAAGGAAGAAAGTATAACTGAACTGAACCTTGCATGCGTTGCTTTGTAAGTAAACAGAAAGAAGGATGGAAAGTGGATGTATCAGTAGCAGCACGTATAATTTAGAATGTAGAAGCATGGAAAAGTCAAAGTGGAAGAAGTTGAAATATTGAAATGAAAGCCGTTTCCTTTCTCTTTCTTTCTTTCCTTCTTTCTTTAAGTACATTCAGCAAGAGACAAAAGTGTACAAGGAAACTCGTGTTTCACTGGTGTATAATGTAGACTGTAGACTATAGACTGAGCTTTCTCTGAGACAGAGCGAGACGTCAACTATAACTTTACAAAAAAGTACATGCAGTTACGGTAGATAAATATGCCCTTTTATGTATGTATGTACGTACGACTATTTATGTACATGATCCAGGAGCCATAAACACACCCAACTGCTCCAAAGAAAGGAGAGAAGGAGAAAAGGAGAAAGGAGGCAGCAACCCACGCTAAGGGTATGTAGCTGTGGATTGTGGATTGTGGATGCATATTTGTAGATATATGTATAATGTATATTTCTACGACTCTGGATCTCGGCTCCAATTCCAATTCTATGATGATAATAATAACAATGCAAGGATAATTCATCTACATTCTACATATCTAGATGAATGTAGCTCCGCTCATTGTTCACTGCTCAGAATTCAGTAGATACCCAGTTTTAGTTTATTATTCACATTTTATTTCAACTGGAATGGAAAGGATTATAAATTATATCCTTTCTCCTTCCCATAAGTCAACAGTCATATAATATAATCCAATCCAATCCAGCCCAATCCAAGCCAAACCAAACCAAACCAAGAGCTCGATGTAGACTTTAGACTTTAGTCCTTATCATCAGTCTGTATTGCCTATTGCCTATTACAAGTTGCTGAACACACGTCTGGAACATGTAACCCATAACATCTAAATTCATTTAAATGAATTCCAAGTCGACTTCAACTTTGACTTTGGAGCCGAATTCGAATTCAAGCCATTTTATTTTCTACAGAAACTCCTGCTCTCGATTCTCCATAATACAAATTCAAATCCAAATCTAAATACTTAGATATTTGAACCGACACACACTCGAATGATTGTTCTCAAGTTGGACGACTAATGTTCGTACAATATACAATATACATATTCATGTATTATGCATGGTAATATAAATTTCTACCTTCATATCAAAATGTTTAATACCTATTCAACAACAGAATAAGAGAGAAAGAGAAAGAGAGAGGGAGGGAGAGTTTCCTCAAGTTTAATTTCCACTGTGTATAATAACGATAGTAATAATTATTATAATAATAATAACAGTAATAATTTGAGAACCAAATCCTCAATTATCTTTCGCAGCTCATGTGTGTATACATATACATATATGTGCATATGTGTACATATAGATATAGATGTAGCATACAAATTTTCATGAGCTCTTTCACTCCAGCAATCTACATGATACTAATGATAATGCTAATAATACAGTGTAGAAAGTTGAGTGTCGAATGTACTCGGTGCTGGGTTTGAAATATTTTTACGACGTAGGATGTAAGTTTCAGAAATTGAGACCGGTCATAATATTTTGTAATTCTAGAATCGAGAATCTAGAAGCTAGAATCTATACACTGGATTCGCATTTACTCGGTATGAAAACATGCACACATATGTGCTAAACAAATATACAATATACAATATACAATAAAGTCAAACAAAGACGCAGGGTGTTTCACATGGTATGACCACTACATATTTTTCTATTGACGAAGGAGAGAAATTTGTTTTTACAACTTTAGTTATATAATACACTACAACATAGAAAGTAGAGTTTGGAGTTTAGCGAGACACTTTGTATGCATTCATGTGTGTTTTCATTTTGATATTCATATTCATATTCATATTCATGGGCCTGCCTAATAAATTTTTCATCATTCTCACGCACTTGATCATGTATTTCATTATATTGCCAACTTGCCTACTTCTGTACTGTCTTCTCGTCTACTTGACTACTTGTCTCCCTCGAGTAGAAATGGAATTTCCAATGGAATTGTACCATTAAATTACTACTGCCACCTCTACATTCTACATGTACTCCTCCTGATTCTAGATTCTAGTACTAGACAAGTTCTTGCTAATAGTGTGGTAATAATGGGTAGCAGGTAGTGTGACCGGTGTCCAGCCACATAAACAGACAGACAGACAGACACCTTAAAAACGATTCAAAACACACATGTATTATGTAAGAAAAAATTTATTCCACTAGTACAGCGTCTATCGTATACCAAACACCAAACATCCTACGTTTGCATAATAATGATTTTATTATTGATTTTTGTTGCCTAGTCCGATTACTACTTGTACAATATTTTGGATTATGGACATGATGTTCATGTCAATTTTGCTTGAAGGCGAGGTGCAAGGCTCTCTCCTCGGGTATTACACACGTCTATGTATTTTGAAATATTTTTTATCCTACTTATTGTATAGTGTGACCCAGGTTTATTTTGTGTACTATGTAGTCGAGGTCTAGAATTAAGAGTCTACAGGCTTGAAATGTATCTATCAGAATTACGAGTGTATATGTATAAAATCACTCTTCATGTTCAATGTTCAATGTTCATGCATGTTTCGTATATCTACAACAGAGTTGAAAATCATGGTTCAAGTTGCTTCCTTCTCGTAGTTTTAGTCTTCGACGTGTTTTGAAATCAGAATACTGTATACATACAATTTTATAGCTTAAGAGAACCAGCGCAAGTTACGAGACTTATATACGAGTTAAAGTTATGAGACTTTTCTGAAGAGCTTGCTAAAGTTTCAATGCCTGTGAAGGAAACTTGAGACTGATCATTTAATCCAGCGTCATGTGTAGCAGTCAAAGTTGGAGTGACAACGTTTTTAAAAATATAATCGTAATCATGCTACGACTTTTTTCTGCGAGTAGAGAGTCGGGAGTACAGAGTAGAGACAGGAGAGTGAAGCATGCAGTTGTAGCTTACATCGAGAGATTCAAAGAGCAAGGAGAAGAGTTAGAGTGAGAGGAAGCGTAAGGTATAAAAAGTATAAAAGTAAAGAAAGATACGGAGATTGATGACGAGGGCGGAAGAAAAACTAGCGATGTAAGATAAGCCAGTACGAGAGAGAGAGAGAGAGAGAAAGAGCCAGAGAGAAAAGGAGAGGAGATGAGAGTCCTTAGGTTAGCTAAAGGATGGATTTAGTTGGATTTGGATCCGTGTGGCTGAGAGGTTAAGAGACGAGACGAGAGTAGAGAAAAGAGGGTAGAGAGGTTCAGAATTTAGAATGGAATCTTGGGGAATGGAATTGAAACTATGATCTAGTTTCATCTCAAGCTTGAATCTAGAATCTAGAGTCTAGAATCTAGAATCTGGATGATTATGAGTGCAAGTGGAATTCAACTTGAATTCAAGTTGGAGTCTGAGTTGGAGTTGGACTTGGAGATGGAGAGATTTTATTTTTGCAAAGACTTTCATGATTTATGAAAAGATTTATGAAATGTCTCATTTCTTTGCAAGTTGACGGTGCAGGCGTGAGTGTCATATGAGGGGGTAAGCGGAACAAGAACGTGTAGATAATTTACGTAACAACATAGAAAAGTACTCCCCGGCCTCGTACCTAACCGACTCGAGTCTAGAATCTTGAGACTTGAGACTTTTCCGAATTTCAAATTTTCAACCTTGACAGATCTTGTAATATGGGCTCTAGAACCTAGACTCTAGACTCTAGAGTTTAGAGTTTAGTTCAAGTCGTTGAAGAGAAATTTGAAACTGAGTGAAATGTTAGTAATTTTATATTTTACTCTTTACATTCATCTACATTCCACTCTCGTGTCTTGTGTCTCTTGTGCCTTGGCGAAATACGCATCCGTAATGTTACTCCAGTCGTTTTCTTCTTCTACTTTTGCATTTTGTATGCATGAATAAATTCAATTGGAAAGTATTAAGAGTGCAGCCTGCATCACTCCATGTGTTATATATTAATGGTGCTCCCAACTCATTTGCAAATCGTGACATTTGACTTTTTTCCATGTTCGATAATTTGAACTCTGCATAAACTTTGAACTTTTGCACTTCAATCTCAGTCAATTGCTCAGTCAATTTCGACACAATTCATTCCACATGTATTTCAATTGCTGGAAAAATAGGCGAAAAAAAGACTTTTCAATCATTATCATTTTCTATCTCCAGTCTACAATCTACAATACGTTTCACTAGATCCAGTCTGGTTCTTGATGACTGATGACGTTTTGTCTCTTATGAATATGGAGCGTATGTTTTATGTGAAGGAAATTGTTTTGACAACTTAAAACTGCACACTGTAAAGCCTACAACCTAAAATCTACAACTCATAACATACGTCACGTAATTGCTCAACCAAGTCACAAGTCATCACTAATGCATTTTTGCACTAGATGTTCCAGAATTCATGTGATTTTACTTAGACTGACTAAACTTGAGAAATGTAATAAATATAAATATAAATAATGAAGAGTACCCTTGAAATAATATGTGTCGATATTATGTGGTGTCATATTGGTGTCACTTTGGTCCAAATTCCTATCAAATGACATGACATTTCGGTGTCATAATGGTGTCTTCGCACCTGAATTCCACCATTCAATATTTTCAATATTTTTTGGTGGAATTTTGGTAGAAATTCCATGACAACTCATCGAAATCCGATTGAAAATTGAAAGATTTTGGTGTCTTTTTGGACCAAAGTGACATCAAAATATGACACCATATGACACCACTTTCCGGTCGGATATGGACACATATTTTTTCAAGGGGAAGAATAGAATTTTAAATGCTCAAAACTCAAAACTCAAAATTCTAGATACTGTCTTCAACAAAGATAAACAAATGACATGTCAATTTACATGTATGGAATCTTTATAGGAAAATTAAAGTGAAAAAGGGTGAGTAAAGAGGCAGAGAGAGAAAAGAGAAGAGGACAGAGCCCAGCTATTTTTATCTTCCCCATTTAAATGCTATTCAAATTACACTCGTCAGTTTTGTCCATTTCCTTATTAAAATTGACTGGCATCTATGATCAAAAGCAACAGCAGTAGCAGCAGGAGAGAAAAGTATAGATACAAATGACCCTACCATGTGTATAATATAATACTTAGGATATAGGATATAGGGTATAACATGGAGTTGCATAATACATAACATATCTGGAATCAGAAATGAATTTATCAAGATGTATAAACTTTCAGAGACAATACGTAAATAAAACATGAAACAAGACACAAGACACATACATATGATATTATGTATTACATTTTTATACAAGAGGGTGAGCTACAGATTTTTGTGGGTTGTAGGTACAACTATTTCTATTATTATCATTGTCCAAGTGTGGTAATGAGAAGTTGTTCTGTTGTGTTTGATTGGCTATAGGAAAGGCCAGTTGGACGGTGAATGATATTGATGTTGATATTGGTTATCAGTCGGCGGGTTCTTCGTCTCTGTCTTAGTTTCGGTCATTTTTTCATCTTGTGGATGTAGAAAAGTTTATCTTCGCCAGTTCCAGTTCCACAAGACAAAGTATGCTCAGAGTAGAGATCATAGAGTATAGAGTGTAGAGCATAGAGCATAGAGTCTTCTGATGTACTGCCACAGGGAGTATAGTCTTTGCACGCTGTGAACCCTATTGATTTTGGGATGATAAAAAAAGAGAGCCCAAAGGGCATCAGTGAAAAGAATCTGGTAATTGAACAATGATAGGACATGGATCCATCTCTGTCTCTCGTTCTGTTTCTGTTTCTGTCCTGGTCTCGGCCTCTCTATAATTACACAGCCAGTCTAATACATACCTGCCTAAAAATGCATACTGCATACTGCATACTGCATCCGATGCATTTGATATGCGATGCAGTAAAACAGTACGTTGTGAAGATAGACATCAAAGTGTATGTGGAGTTCACTCTATAAATGAAATGATCTCACAGTGCTGAAAACAAGTCGTGTGTGTAAGAAATGACACTTTGATTCGCCCTACCAACACACACACACTCACACACTCTACACACTCTACACTCTACACACAGACGGATGGAATAGCGAGGAAGCAAGCAACAGACAGCAGACAACAGACAACAGCACAGCTATATGTATTGTGTATTGCCATTGCCCGTATCAAAATACGGATGCAAGTTGAAGCTCATTGCATTTCCTCTTCTATCTTTCTACCTTCCTCTCCTGTTCCGGCATCTCCCCCTTTCCTCCCCCTCTCTCTTCCTCTCTCACTCATACACACACAATTCCACTTGACTGAATTGATTGAGTATCATCATCATCATCATTGAGCTCCGCAGATCAGATCGGATCTTTTCTCCTTTTCCCATCTTTGATATGATATTATATGGTGATATGAGAGGGAGAGTCAACCAATCCAAGCAACTGTACACTGTACACTGTCGATTGTAGGCAATGGATTGAAAAAAATGGAGAAGAACCAAAACGAGAACGAGAACGACTAACGATGAACGAAAAAAATGTGTAACTTCATATCACACACATTGAGCATCGAAGATGGAACATGGAACATGGAAAGTTAAACGGGAAAAAATAAGGGTAGGAAAAAAGAAGAATCGGAATGCGGTGTGATACTCTAGACTTGACGGAAGAAATAGACCGACAAAGAAGAAGAAGAATCAAGAAAAGGAAGTATCCACAATTCACAATCCACACAGACCAACTTTACTCATGATGGGATCTGAATGTCTTTCATCTTGTGTGAGTGTGAGTGTGATTGTTTTCCCTTATTCTTTTTCCTTTTCTCCTACAACTTACAAGGAAATCAAATGACCACCACACCAATACCAATACCAGTATCAAAAACAGATAAAATAGAAGGAACAGGAATGAGCAGTGTAACTGTAAGGAATAATAGACGGAGTAAAAGTAACAGTAACAGTAATAATAGTACAAGATGATTTGCTTGTAAGAGCTGATTAGAATTTCGGTGGGAAATGAAACGGAATAATCAAGTAAAAGACTTATGGACTTTGGTGCGTGTAGCATGTTGCTTGTACAATGTACAATATAGATAGCATACGCATATCTGTAGGAACATTTGTAGGTAGGTATTTTAAATGTACAATGTACACGGTACAGGACAGACACATGTAATTCTTGTCTTGTCTCGATCCTCGATCCTCGATCCCAATTTTCGTCCTGATCCTGGTTCTGGTTCTGGTGCTGATCTTGATGTTGATGTGATGTTGATCCTGACTTAATGTTTTAGGAAAGGATTCTCTAGTCTCTATTTTTGAAAAAAAGTCAAATGCTCTTTCTTCCTCTTTCCATACACTATCCATAGTCCATAGTACATTGTAGGATGATGATAATGATGAAGAGAATATTAAATTTGAAGTAAATCCCGTGTTCTATGATGTATAAAGTAGAAAATGAGGGAAAGGAACGAATGAAAGAAAGAATTTAGATCCTCAGACTCAGACCTTTGAAATGTTCCTTGAATGAACTTTTTGAATTTTTCATCATAATTTCACAGGCAACTTTGAGCTTTAACTCCGAGGATTCACTATGGGATTATCTAGATTCTAGATTCAGAATTTAAGAGATACAAGTTCAAAAAGCAAGAGCAAACGCAAAAAGCAAGAGCATCTCGCTCCCTCCTTCAACCAACTCCTACGAAACACGGAAACATTGAAACAAACCTTGTTCTTCTTTCTTCTATGCATAAATAGATATGTCTATCTATTATCTATACTGAATTCTTAGTATTGCTTAAATATTACTTGATGCACGATGTTTCAAGTAAATGTGTGGAAAATGCAGGCTTATTCACATAGAATTCCGTATTAAGTATCAAGTCTCAAGTCTTGACTTGACTCTGCTGTGAGTGCTATGAAGTTCCTTTTTGTTTCTCATTTCTCTTGGAAAAGCAGGAAATGTTGAGAGTTGAGGGTGATGAGGAAAATCTAAACTGTATCTTCAAAATACAAAGTACAAAATACCATTGCTTGTTGCTTGTACACTGTACACTGTACATTGTACATTGAACATGTTTACTATGCACTATTCAATGTTCAGTTTTCCTTGTGCCGATCCGATAAACTAAGTTCCATATACCCTATACATAATCCTTCTTTAATGCTATCTGTACAGTGCACATAAATATTCACATTTGAATTCGACTTTACAATTCCAGTATTCAACTGTACACTGTACACTGCTCACTGTACATACATTGCTGTACATTTTGAATTTCAAAGGAGCAACAGAAGAAATCATATTACACATTTGTACATATAAAAGAAGACGAGTCTGCATCATACATCATACATCAGGAATCGTACACTACGTAAAGCTTTTTACGTTTTCTCCTTTCTACCCTTTGGAGAATGACTGCGGACGGCAGATTATAGATTCTTTGAGACCCAAAAAGCTTCCACTGTGAGTTCATCAACAGCAACAGCACCAGCAACGGTAACGGGTTTCTTAAGCTCTCTCCAGTTTCGAGTCAAGTAAAGTAAAGAAGGAGCTAGAGAAAGAAAAGTTCTCTCTTGTATTATTTGTACATAAAGAGAGGGAGAGGGAAAGGGGAAAACAAAGCGGTTGCTCTACAGATGATTATGAAATGAATATATAATATCCAGACACTACGTACAATTTAAGAATCATGAGTGTTTTAAGGGTTCTGTATTCTGTAGGTAGTAGGTAGTTTATGTAGTTTTAGTCCAGGTAATTTTCAAGTTTTCAAGTCCGTTGTTTACTGCTCCTGGTGCTTTGTGCTTTGTAGTTTGTAGGGAAATTTGAATTCGAATTTTGAACCTCAACTGGTGGTTCTACATATTTTTGTACGTGTTGTATTTATTCCCTCGTTACTTCCAAATTAATTGGTATGTTAGTCTTCTAACAAGACAGATACCCTTCATGTTCCTCTCATTGAGTACTGAACACAGCACACACAACAGACAACAGACAGTGAGCACACAATAGAAACTCGACCTACTCTTTGTTTCTATTTTCTTTCTCTGGGTTTCCCGTACTTTGTGCTCTGTACACTGTACACTAAACTAAAATTCAGTCAAGTTGAAGCAATATGTAAGATGAGTCGAGAATCAGGAATCAAAACTCAAGGCTCAAGACAACAAAGACGACGGCTCACACGAGAACATGAAACATGAAAAATGGTTAAAGAACAGAGAGAGAGAGAGAGAAAACAAGAGACCTCCTAAAACAATTAAATCAATGAGAATAATTTCCATTCTGCTCCTCATTTCCCCTCATGTTTTCTACAGATTACCATTTACCATTTACTATCTATATTAGTTTTACTCTATATCTATTTCCTTCTCGTTACTCGTTACACATTACACATGTGGCTAGAATATTATTTATGATAATGGGAGAAAAGGATGATTTTATAATATGACATGGGTTGAATGTCTAGTGTCTAGTCTCTAGTCTCTAGTGTGTGGAGCATGGATACAGAAATGTGCCAGTGTAAAATATAAGAGAGACAATGGAAAACAACAGAAATTGGTTAGCCCCAGTCTCAATTCTCAATGCACGAAATCCTCATTTTCAATTTTAATTTCATTCACTCTTTTTCTTCTGCTTCTAAAAGCAGCAGCAGCAGCAGTATTATTATTATTATTATTATTGTTATACGTGTTCTATTCTGTATTCAGTGCTGTGCTGTATACTGTGTAATCCCATCATGACTTTTCATTCTATTCTAAATATAATAATCTTGGTGGATTCATTATCGGATCATGATGGTGATGGTGTCGTCTGGGCCTGGATCTGGCTTGGTGGCTGGTGTTTGGTGTTTGGTTTTGGTTGGTGCAATGTGCTCTCTTTTTTATTTTATATGCGTATTGAGAATGGAGTATGGAGAATGGAGAAGCTGGAGAGAAAACGAGAAGTTTGTTCTATTTTCTTTTTCCATTTTCTATGGTTCAGTTTTCAGTAAGAGTTGACTTGACTTGATTCTGTTGGTCTCGGTTCTCGATTCTCGAGTCTCCGTGTTTTTCCTCGTGCACTTGCGACTCTCGACAAGCAAGTCGAGAACAGGAGAACAAGAAGTAAGTTGGACGCAGAACCAGACTGAGAGCACGGTGGCCTGTCAAATTTCTCCCAAAAAATTATCTCCAACTTCCGAAGCATAAAACGTACGTGCCGTATATATATAAACAGAAACCGAACTGAACAGAAGGAAGGAAATGTAAAGAGGGAAGAGTAAAGACAGAGATAGAACCAAAACAGAGAAAAAACACCAACACACGAACAAGTGAAAAGTCTGATTCTCACCACATTATTGCCCAGCATTGCACGAGCACAACGTAACACAACACAACATTTTATTTTATTTTTTTCATCATCTGGAACAGAATACAGAAAACACACCACGAATAATCTTTTATGATACGCTTTTCCCGTTTCTGCTTCTCGTCATTTTATGACCAGCTAAATCCAGTAGCAACCAGCAACTGGCAAACAGCAACCGGCAAACATCAACTTTCGTGTCCAAAGTTCAAGCTAACATTAAAAATTACAAGCTGAAATGAAAAGTGGAAAATGTAAAACCACGGGGAAAAAATTTAACCATTTGAAATTTTAAACTTGAAAAATTCATGTACATTTTAAATTTCATTCTTTTATTACATGTATATTTTTTGCTTCATTTCTAGAAATTTTATTGTTTTCAAGTTTCAAAAACATTCTACTTTGTACGTTTTATGTGTAGAGTATAGAATGTAGAATGTAGAAGTAGAAGCAGCTGTTGGCTACAATGTGATGTGTTGGATATGAATGGATGAAATGGAGCTTAAAAGTTTCAAAACGGAAAATGGAAAATGGAGCCTGTGTGCCTCTGTTATAAAATACTTTGTGTTTGCTGTTTGCCATTTTGCCAAAATGGTCAAATTATTAACTTGACTTTGACTGGCTCAGCTCACAGCTCACACAATCACAATCACACTCAAAATGACAATGACAATCACAATGACCACTCACAAGTGTGTATTGAAAAGGAAGAAAAAAAGTTTCTTGAGGACAGAATTCACTATAGTGGTTGTGGCTGTATTCTATTGTGTTGGATTGGATTGTATAGTGCTGTAAAAAATAGGTCCTCAAGTTTACACACAAGTTTTATATGATTGAGTTTGAAGAAAAGGTTGCGGCTGGAACTGGAGCTCAAGTGCAATTTCTTTTCAAGTCATTAGCTAATAGTTGTGAACGTATGGTCTGGTCTGGCCTGCTTTAACTTGAGAATTGAGAATTGAGACTTGAGCTTTTTGTTGAGTTGGAGCAAGTCTTTTGAACAGCAGAAGGAAGAGTATACATGTATCGTGGATGGAGAAGGGGGATTCAATTTGATGCATCTCAAGAGAGAATTTTCAGAATAAAGTGAATATACAGTGAACACATTTTCCATTTTCTAGTGTCTTGAATCTTGGTCGTCGTACTTGTCGTTTTCCTTCTACTCTTCATGTAAAATATCTCTAGATAGCTCTAGAGTCTAGAGTATCCAGTACACACATTTGTTAAATCGATAGGCACTTGTGTCTCCATTTTCCTCTCTGTAAGGAGTTGGATTGGATTTTTTACAGTACTTAGACCATACAGTCCATGCATAATGCATAATGCATCTACAATCTACAATCTACAGTGTACACAGTAAAAAGTGAAAACCCAGTGAGCAGTGAGATTAAGCAAGGACTGTCAATAAGTTGAAAATGTTAGAATGGGACTTAAATAAGTTAAATTTTCTTGCACCCTCCTCAATTCTCAGTTCTCAATCCTCAATCCTCAAGCTTTGTACAAAAGAAGAGCACGAGTTGGCAATGTACTTTGTACACTGTATACTGTATACTGTATGGTACAATTTACAATTTACAGTTTGTAGTATATTGAAAGAGCAAAGTGGTACACCTTTATTCATTCAATGGTCTTTCGAGGACTTTAAAAGATTCAAGGATTCAAGTCAACCAAGTAATAATATTACTATTGGAAAAGAAAAGACGAGGCGACGACGGGTTTTATCTCCTGATGATGAGAATACGACGACGATGAAGGAGCAAGAATAGAAAGATACAGACTTGAAGACTTGATGCAAGCCTCATCTTGTTGTAAATGATTGAGAGTGTTTGGAAACTTGACTTGAGACTTGACTTGACTCTGCGTCAAGTTTGTCATATGAGAATTGAGAAGAAGAAGAAGAGCCTGCATTTTGTTTGAGTTTTGAGTTGGTTGCTTGATAGGTTGAAAAGGTTGAATAGACTAAGTATGAGAAAAGGAACAAGTATGTACACTGTACAGACGCAAGAGTCTTCTCTGATGAAAACGAGAGGAAGATGGTCTCAAGTCTAGAGTCAATGTTTCTCGATTCTCAATTTATGTGACTCTTGTCAATATTACGTTATCATGTACTCAGTCCCCTAGGTCAATTTACTTCTTCCTGCCTTTTTGGCACGATACACAGATTTGAGATTCTACATCATCATCATTATCATCATCGTCGTCATAATATTATCCACAATCCACAGAGTGCAGCCTGGAGATGAAAACAGAAAAGAGAAGTGCATCTTTCATACATGTTTTATCTTTATACTGTGCACTGTGTAGATTGTACATTGTACATATAACGTTATGAGTTGTGCACTCTGTATTCTGTATTCTGTGTATTCTTCAGCTATACTATTTTACTCATATATTGACTGCTATATTTAATCTCTATATCTGTACTCTGGATTCTGGATCAAATTGAAACTTGTTATTTGTTATTTGTATGAAAATAGGAATGGATTTTCACTCATCGTTTACATGTAGTTACTGCGTGCATCATAACTGTATCAGTCTGTCTAGATTCTAGATTCTAGAGTCTAGAGTCTAAAGTATATACTCGTTTTAAGGAGACTGGTCTGTCTCCTCTTATTCAAAGACAGTAAGTGCAGCAAAAACCATTGACAAGTCGGATACAAAGTTAAATTCAGACCACGACTCTTCTTCTTCTTATCCTTCTTCTTCATATTTAATATTCTCCCTCTGTTTTTCTCTTTCCTGTCACTTTTCTCCTCAACCTTAATAAACAAAGGCTTAAATAGGAGTGACATCTTTTCTCTATCTCTTACAATTACGATTTTCTGTTGATGGTTGATGAGTTCATGTTGTACTCTAGACTCTAGTGTAAAGTGTTATAAAGTGTGTGACTTTCTATTTTCTATACTACATGTTGGATACTCGGCCTTATGAATTTTTCTAAATGCTTAAAATCATACTGTTTACATTCTACATTCTACATTACACATACATGATGATGTATGTCATGTGGAAATATATTGCGCTGTGACAACTTTATTATACAATACAAAATACAACTAAATTATAATGCGGCAGCTCAAACTTTATCTTGCTACAAATCCCCGTGTCAAATGTTATGAAAATATTTATGCAGTACATTCTTCTTTTTTTCTACGCTGGTGAAAATGACGATTTTACTGCTATTTTTGTAGACATTTCCCTTCATTTCATGATTACACAAACTATAAAAAAATACACAAAATATTAAACAATATCCACTGAACACAGAAAAAATTTGAGGCCCTTTTCTCATGTTTAATGCAAAATACCAATGTAATGTGTAATGTGACTGTGAACTCTGAAACCATATAAATGAAATTAAAAGCGAATTTTTAAAACTGTGTAGCTGAGGAAACGAATTTATTGTTTTAGTTTATGCTGCTAAGTTGCTTGTCGTTTCAGCCAATCTAGAACCTAGAATCTAGTAAAACGGGGAAATACTTGTTTAATTTGCCTTTTTCTCCTAAATCCTGTGCCATTCTAACCGTTTTTCTGTGCACTACATTTGTACTGGTTAAATTTTAAACACATCTAGAATCTCGCAGATTTGCATCTGTGCCAGAATCAGGAGGAGAAAAAATATGTAGACATTTGACATAATAGTTTCTACATTTTAAATGTACAATGTACATTGTACACTGTACACTCATCTCGACCGTTTTCTAGTCATTTTATGAGAACATAAAGGAACTGCAGAATGGTGTTTAGTATTTAACAACAAGGAGATAGAAAAACAATGTGAGATGTGAGGTCATATGTGAAAGCAGCAGTTTCTAATGCTAAATGTTGAATGCTGAATGCTGTGTGATATTACCAGTGATAATAATCCTGTTGAAAGTTGGTTCCATCCAACTAGTAAATTTCCGATTCTCCTCCCGAGAGAATATTCTTTTTCAGCAACAATCTTTCCATGTTCCATGTGCTGTTAGATGAAAGCTGACGAGTATGTGTTTTGCATATGCATACAATATACCGTACAATATAGGATGAAAATGAATGTCGTTTCTGCATCACAAAATATTACGTGCTCTTTGTCCTGTGTACTGTGAACTGTATATTGTACATTGTACATGGAGGAATTATATTCCATTTTACTCTATTCTCTACCTATTTTTGATGAGGATGTTGATGAAATAGTAAATGTGCATAATTCCATCATATGCCACTGAATATAACATGCTTCACTCACAACTCACACTTTCCACTTTCCACGGTGGATCGAGGAAAGAGGAGCAGATTTCAAAATTACGCAATTCATTTCTATAGTTGCATACACAAATACGAGATAGGAGCATACATGTACATGTAGTTCCAGATTCTAGATTCTAGGTTCCAGCTGTGCAATCCACTGCATATGCAATGTACAAAATAGAATCCAGATCGCTTTTATTCTGTCTCGTGTGCTTTCAGGAGTTGTCAGTTGGATCGGAACATGAAAAGTTAAGCGGTTTACGACTGTGTTCTGTCTCTGTCTCTGTCTATGCTTGGAGCTTGGTATTTGGTGTATCATATCATGTTTTATATTTAGCTGTTTTGAACTGTGTATTGTGTGATGTGAATTCTCGGTGGGGAAAGTGAAAAGCGTAAGTGCGTGTATGGTGTATAGTGTATCGTGCCGCGTATCACATTTGTATGCAACTTTGTACATTTATTTTCTACAACCGAAGATAATTTGACAACCTGCGTCTACAATATACAATGTACACTGTACATCCTACATTTTCATGCATTCATAGAAAAATCGGCTTTTATTTAATGCCTTTTGTAGAGGTTAAAGGCTAAGTGTGGTTTTCTTTATTTGACAGGATTTTTGGAAGCAATACGCAATCCGCATAATCTGAGCAAAAAAAACTAAAGGAAAAGAGGATATTTTAGTTTATCTCGCTTCTCGTAGGAAAGGAAACTAGAAACTAGCGCTTTATTTTTTACGCTACATGTATTAATGTATTAGGTACTCGGTTGAATATTGAATACTGAATACGGTGTAGGGATGTAAATGTATTTTAGGTTGAAACGTGATATTTCGCATCCCGTTTTGAGCTTTGAGTCTCGAGTTTGGAGCTTAAAGTTTTGCACCGTGAACATAAACTAAGACTTTACAAAGTAAAGTTTTTGGATCCTTTTAAATTTTAAGATGCATAATATAGAAAACAGGACGGAACAATTGAAATTCTAGTGTTTTAACCGAAAAGACATTGGAAATGGAAATGGGAAATGGGAGAACACCGAATAAACTTTGTATAAAGAGAGATCGAATGAAGCACACAGGGCTGACTGAGGCTTGAATGTCAATTAAAGAGATGAAAAACAACTGGTTGATAAATAAAACACAATTAAAAGATTTTACACTTTGTTTCCAGGAGGATGAGTGTAAAATGTGGTTGGTGGTTGCAGTAGTTTGAAGAAGCATGTTACTATCAAACCAAACGATAGAGTTGATAACGAACAAGGAACACATTGGATTGAAATTAGTTCAAATGTTTCATCCGTCTGTATCCAACAGTTTGTCTGTATAACTGTGTAATCCCTCAATTCCCCCATCACTTTGTCACCGTTACTTATAGAATCAACTCGTATGATTTTGGATTGGATCGGGTTGGTTTGGTCTGAAGCGTGAGACATCTGCACGCTACTCTTTATTAAACTGTCCTCAGTCTCGAGTCCTCTGTTACAAAAGTTTTACCTCTATTTATACTCTTGTCTGTTGCCTGGATTCTGGGTTCTGGATCCCCGGCTCCAGATTTCAGGTTCCAGGTTTCACATCCGATTGACATGATCAGTTCCAGTTCTAACACATTTTGTTTTAGTTCCGAGAGCTCATATTTTTTCTGAACTGGCGCTATAGACAAAATGCTGTACCTCTAATACCACAAAATCTGTATAGATGTACAACTCTCCAAAGTATAAAATATTTCTTGAATTCTATTTCTATTTCTCATTCATATCTGTTGGATTGTAGATTGTAGAACATTTCATATACTTTTAAGTTCTGAGCCCTGAATTTTGAGGACACGCGTGGACTATTAATAAAATCATGTAGTAAAGCTGTCATGAAAGTCCATCAAATTTTAATAAAAAAGCACTTTGTTTGAGCATGAATAGGAATTTGAATTTTCAATCCATTCCGAATCCCGAATCCCGAATCTCAAATCTCAAATATCAAACTCAAATCCCCGGGCAAGCAACATCGACAATCGACAGGAAAAGAATAGAATATTATGGAATCAACATTTAACATCAACAGAAAAACAAAAGAGGAGCTTCTCTCATATTTGTTCAACTTCTCCGATTCACAAGAGAGAGAGGGAGAGAAAATCCCCATGAATTTATATTTTATAAAACTGTACAGCAATTCAATCCACTACAATTCAATCGAATTCTCAATGTAAACGAATAATAGAAATATTTCAAATAATAAAAAATATAATAATGATCCTTCGAGCATCGAGCTTCGAGTAATAAGCAATAACAAGTAAAAAAGTGGGAGAAAAATATCGAAAAGGAGAATCAACATGTTGTAAAAATCTGGGTTGTGAATTGTGTACAATTTTCTAGTTGATCGTTTCCAATTCTATTTCTTGATGCTGATGCTGATGTTGATCATGTCTATTATCTTAATAATATTTAATATAGTTATTATTGTGAATTGGGGTGAGTGGAGGATCCAGAATAAACTTGGAACTTGGAACTTACAAAAGTCTGATGATGTTGATGTCAATGTTCTACTTAAAACTGTATGGGATTCAATAGAATTCATTTCTCCCTTGGCTCCTTTTTTATTTTTTATGCAGTTAATCGAATCTATTCACTAACTCTGATAGTGACATTTCTATACTCATTCTCTGTACATTGTACAATGTACATATTTTGTGTATACTCGAGTCTCGAGTCAAATCAAAATGACTTTTATATCAATTTTATACATGGATATATCTATCACAAATCACAAGTACTATGTAGAAAAATGTATGTAAATGTATGTGCATGATTTTGGATAAAAAGTAAAGATATTAGTTGATAGTTGAACGTTGAACGTTGAGAAAGTAGAACGAAGAAGGAGGAACGGAAGGTAATTGAAGAGGACTGTCGACCCTGTTCATCCTTCACGATTTTTATGTGGTAGCTCAATCTTATTCGGTTCAGTTCAGTCGTCTCTTCATTTTCCAGTCTGTACACTGTACACTGTACACTTTATATTAAATCCTACATAGATATTCTTTCCTGTAAAGAGTATAGAGTAACGAGTGAACATGGAAATGGAAATTGAAATAGAAGAAAGAATTATGAAGATCCTAATACAAAATAAAATAGTTGGGAGGCATATATACATCTGTATATATCTGTATCTGTATCTGAGCGATATTTGTATTTTGTATGAGCTGTGGAGAAATACAAACCAAAAAAAAACCATGGGGAAAGAGATAGATAAAAGAGCTTCAAAGGGAGAAAAAGAACGAGTTGCTTCCCAAAGTCAATTTATAGTTTATATACTTTGTACATTCTACACGCAGATACGTGGTACTTGGATCTTGGATGAACCTAGAATAGAGAATAGAGAGAGTGGAGTAGTGTAGCTGAGAGCAGAGAGCTTAGCTTAGCTTTGTTGAGCTGATCTGAGCCACCCATTGCTCGAGCTCACGGTCAAAAGATGAGGATGAAGACGGAGGAAAAGAAAAAGATGATGAGATTCATGTCTTGATCGTGATGTAACTACTAACCTTTACATACTCAAAATTCAAACTAAAACCCATCATTACCCAAAAAGTCTCCTCTTTCCTCCATCGCATCCTCTTCTTCTTCTTCTTCTTCCTCTTCGTCTTCTCACAAGTCACAAGGCAGTTCAGCTCCATGTTCCATATCTTGCATCTTGTATGTTGTATGTACTACGCACAACTCAAACAACATAAGTACGCATATAATGTGTTTGACTCGTTTTTATCAAACTTTATTGTATTTTGTACTGTTGTTTCCTTGCTTTTCCTTTTTCTACTGTTTTCTTTGAAAACGGATGAGCCTGGAGTCTGGAGTCGGCAGGAACTTGAAAAATTATATGGATTTTTCTATCCTCGTTATTATGATTTTATTTTGCATAGACAATAATATACAATATACATGTTAATATTGAAATTCAATTGTTTATTATTCCAATTCCTGGGAGGGAAAAATTTCATTCAAATGTCAAATGAAACAAAGGAAAGAAAACAGCCACTCGGTACTGGATCTAATCTATTTATATAAAAGAATTCAAAAGACAAGGGAGCTCACCAATTGAAACTGAAACCGATTTTCTAATCTAGATTTTGATAAAACACAGGGCAAACGTTTGTGAAAGAAAATCGTTTCTGTTAAAAAAATCATCCATTTGGCAAGTTGAGGAGGACAAAGGACAAAGGACGTTTCAGCACAAGAGAGTCTCTTTTCTTGTTGCTTGTTGTTTTTGTTTGTTAATGAATCAATGTATTTAGATTGGAGATGAAAAATCTGAAAAGAATCTGATGAGCTTTTCTCAGCACTTGACATTTGACATTTGCCTTTTCAGATCAGATTCAGCCAGGTTTTTGTATTTTTGTCCCCTCTGCTCCAATTTTTCTGCAGCTGTTTACTTGGATTTACCTGAGAAAAGAGGAAAGCTGAATTTTGTATTTTATTTGCTGCCATCTAATTTCTAATTTCTGATTCCTCAATTGAGGCAATACTTTTTCATGAATTCACAACCATTTACAAAAAAAAGGTAGACAAAAAAATGTGCGCTGTTGACTTGCTTGTTTATTAGGATTTGTATTGATTTGGATTACATTTGATTGGATTGGATTACGTTTAAATTCCATTCCTACGATAAAATTTTGTAACTAGATTCTAGATTCTAGATCCACAAATCTAAAGGAAATCCAAGCCAATCCAATCCAATCAATCTAACCTCTAACCATTAACAAGGACCAACGACCTAACCTCAATCTCAATCTCAATCTGAACCTGATTCTTAATTCCCAATTGACAATTTTCAGTTCTCAATTCTCAACTCTCAAAGCGACACACATGAGCTATAAAATACAAGATGATGAGCCATGGAAAATAATCAGGAGAGAAAAGTGAATAACTAACTCAACTCTTTTTTTACCAGGCAGGTTGATTTCAATTTCAATCTAGATGAAACCCGTTAAATACAGTATACAATATAATATATTGTAGTACTAGATAATAGTAATAGCATGCAAAAAATTCAGTGCAATTCTGACTTGAAGCCAAAAAATTACACGGATTTAACCCTCTTGTTCTTGTTCTGCAAACATGTTAATTTTAGTGATACTCAATGTTCAATGCTCAATTCTAGATTCTAGAGCCTTGAGCCTCGAGTTTTGCTCGTCGAGTTGAACTTTGGTGAATCCATCAATCAAAGGGCTATTAAAAAGCCGTAAAATAAAAAGGAGTGAATCTTTTCAGATTTTTACTCTTTTTTTCTGTCATCCGCTGGATTTAAATCAACATTATACAGCATATAGTACAATCGTCAACTCTGATTTCTGTGCAATATACTCTGTACATTGTAAATCTTGAAAAGTGTAACTTGTACCTTGTGGCTCTTGTACCGCCATTAAAAACTCAGTTCTCATTTGCACATATAAACTTGGCTATAAATTTCAATTTGCAAAAACTCGCATCAAAACTCAAACCTCGATCTACAATCTACAGTCTACAGCAACGTGATATTGCATAACACATAATGTGGAACTTTGACTTGAACTCTTTGAACAAGCCTAAGGAAGATAGATTTAAGATTTTGTATAATCCACAAAGAAGCCACAATTGTATAGAGTAGACTGTAGACACTAGACATTCGACACTAGACTGTGTGTAGAATGTAGAATGTAGTCTGTAGAATGACTCACATGACGTAGGAAAGTGGTAGTTATTAGTGGTTCATAGCTACTTAAATTGCAGTTGGAATGGGGAGAGAGAACACTATAAAAGATGCCATGGATAAGGATCACATAAAACTGGGAATTAGAATGGGTGTGTGAGGCATGGAAATTGAAAATTGCTGTGGATTGTGGATTCTGGATTGAGAATTGTGAAAATGATCATACATGGGCATTCTACATTGTGCAATGTGCATGTATGTAAAATGAGGAGAAAGAGAATTCTACAGTGTACACTGTACAGTGTATAGTTACAGTTAGACAGACGAGAAAATCAGCCACAGTTAAAACTCGGTTTGCTGACTGGCAAAGCCATGGATTTTAGATGTTAGATTTTAGATTGGGAGGCTAAAGTCACAGGTGTGGATTACATTACACAAGGCTGAGTGGACAGTTGTGGGATTTATGGTACGAATTATGGTGTAGGAATCAACTTTGCACATTCTACAATCTACAATCACACAAATGGCATTCTCCATCCTCTTTCGCCATCTCCTGCTTCTTCCTTCCCTAGAAGGTTTTTCACCGAGTTTCCCCGTTTTGATTTCTCTTTCCCCCATCCACATTCATTTTCACTCGGCGGCTTTCTACTCCCCGTGACTCTGTATAACTATGTAACTCTGTGTCTAGTTCATTCCACGAGTTAATAAAGACAGTTATTCTCCGGCGTCCCTATGTTTCATATAGACAACAGACTAAAAAAGTGTGCATACTGCACTTTGTACACGTTGATATTGCTATTGGTTTTCTGTGGGTCTGTACTAAATTTAGTGGATTTTCTCTGTGTCGTTTGCCGTTTGTCTAAAGTCAAACTCAAAATCAAATAGATGCGAAGCACGTTCCACGTTTTACTTTCTGCCTTCTGCCTTCTAAACCACAATATTGAATCTTGAATCAATCCGTATCCATAAAACATAGAGGAATGCTCAATGCTCGTGCTAAATCCAAAGGGTTGGATTTTATGTGTTGATCTGTATATGTAATATGTATGTATGTGGTTTTTGTACCCACAACCCACAACTCAAAGTTTCCATGCTGAAATCCGGATCGGTGAAATTAAACGGGACGATAAAATCGCAAGAAATATTAGGTAATAAATTACACATTCGTACAAGTTCTTTTATATGTATGCAAAGCAAACAATCCACAAATGGCACTGTAAAATTACACGTCATCATCATCATAATATATAATAATATAATACAAATCCATGGATATTTTTACTGACTTTGTTTGAATTAACTTTTTTCAAGGCAGATTTTTCAATTTTATAAAAGTGTCCATTCTATGTCCGTTTGTCTGTTTTCAAGGGAAGTGGAGACAAGAGTCAAGAGTCAAGCATCAAAACTTTCACTTGCTTTTACTTTTACTTTTATTTCCAGAAAATCGGGTTTTATGGACAAAAGTCTGTGGTTATTAGATACTTTCTCTTTTTGTCAACTGTCTACTGGAATAATGCGTAGGTTTTTCCCTTTTGTTACAATGTTATTTGTTCTCAGGAGAACGTGTGAATACAAAAACCCGGTTTTTATACAGGTAAAGTGCAATTTGTTGTATGTACTGTGTTAAGACAAATCATGGTATATTTTTTTGATGTACCAATCTACTGGGTTTTCATAGCTCACTATTCTAGACTATTCTGAGAAGATTGAAGAAAAGGAGAAAATGTAGCTTGAACTTTGAGCCGGAGTCGGAGCTTGCGTAAGTGCTCAAATTTTAGTGAATTTTTATGAAGTCAACCATCAAGCATCAACCACAAGAAAACTTTTCTTGATACTTGGATTTTTTCCCTCTCCATTATTTTCCTTCTCTTGGAACAATTACACCTTATTAGACATTGGAAATGTACCATTTTTTTCCTCCCGTCAACTAATAGAGAGAGACAGAGAGAACACAACGGTACTGTATGTTGTATGTACGATAAAGGAACAATTTGGATTTGGAAACTATCACTAATTCAAATACCGCGTAAAAAGTAAAAAGTACCTGCATATTTATCATACATGTTCAATGTTCAGGAGTAGCATGCGTGTGTTCTGACTTGTGGGCTCTGGATCTCTGTCATAAGCACAAAAAGCCAAACCTTGTCGTTTTTTAGTTGCGTGTGATAAAAACCATACCGATGGGCTCATAGAGTTTTACGTTTATCCATCAGGGATTAAGTTTGATTCCAAGTTATTGTTGTTTGACCCCACTACCAAAACCAAAGCACACTACTACTCAAATTTTCCTTTCCCTGCTTAACTTACGTTTTGGTTACTCCAACGGCCAACCTCCAACGGTTTCCTACAACTACAACTACTACTACTACTGATACGTATTACATCCTCAATTCTTTAGTACTTCCTTTCGCTCTTTACTCTTTACTTTTCGTCTTTGGTTTGGTGTGGTTTGGCTGGTAGACATGAACGGATTTAACTGGACTTATACCCGACTGTTGGAACAACTCTAAAGAGAACCGTGGAAAGATTAAGTTTTCTTTTCTACCATCTAGATTGCCGAGTTTCCTTTTCCTCTTTTTGTAGCAACGGTGAATTGAATGACTTTTGTACCAACAAATACCAGTCCACCAAATCTCGAGTCTTGAATCTAGAAAGTCTGGAAATCCAATCCAATGTCCGATTCAATGTCCAGTCTTACATCTTACATGACTCGACTCTCGACTCACATAAAAATGTTGGGGATTTTACTTCCATATTCCGTACCTTGTGCTGAAAAATCTCAGGATCTCAGGATTAGAGATATTGCAAAAGGGTTGGTGGTTGGGAGTTGGCAGTTTTCAATAAAAATATTAGACATCTTTAATTTTTACTAGGAAATGATATCTAATAAACCCAGAGTCTAGATTCTAGAGTAAAAGTAAAAGTTTGGCATTCCCAGCCAAATTTTTGATATTATTTTAGTTGGCCTGTAATCTGTATCCCATTTCCCGTTTCCTCTATCTCCTATCCTCTACTTTTCTGTCTCTCTGTGATTCGTGCCGTAGAATTCAGTGGACTCTAGACTCTAGACGCTAGATGCTAGATTTTCCAACTTTCTCATTCCATCATTATGTATTATGCATGTAATAGTTGCACTTTTGTAAATTCTGAACAAATTCTTGCAAAACTTTGAGCTTGGAGCTTGGAGCTTTGAGCTTTGAGCTAGTCAAACGAAGAAAGAAACAAGTTGAATGTACAATGTAAAATATACCACAGGAATACGTACAGAATTCAGACATGAGACACTCATTTGAAGCAAGGAACAAAACAATCAGCGTAATAATGGCAAAAGTTCAAGTCAAGGGAAACTAAAGCAGTCGTTGTAAAGTGGAAAGTCGGACGTTCTACCGTATTTCCTTCTTTTCCTCCGTCCGCCCGCCTCTCACTACTTTCTCTTTTAAGAAGATTTGCCACACAATTATTTCTTAATAAATTTTACTTGTTCTTTTGTTCCTTTTCTACCTCCTCCGTCAGTCTGAGAAAGGAGGAAGAAACATATACAAACAGAAAGAGAGAGAGAGAAAGCAAACGTAAGAGTGAAGCCGTCTCCTCTCATCCGTATCTCAGTCACTCTAGAATCTTGAAAC
This sequence comes from Sminthurinus aureus, assembly GCA_034698265.1. Taxonomy (NCBI): domain Eukaryota; kingdom Metazoa; phylum Arthropoda; class Collembola; order Symphypleona; family Katiannidae; genus Sminthurinus; species Sminthurinus aureus. The sequence continues at coordinate 72,653 of JAQGBH010000049.1, forward strand.
TTAAATCTTGAGTTTTGTTGGTTATTTCAAGTTTTAAGTTAAGGGTTTGTTAAATTGTAAAGCTATAGCTTTCCCTGCTCTTTCTTTCTTCTTGTCTTTGTCTTTGTCTTGTACTGTTGTCTTTGCCGTCCTCTTGCTTTCCTTTGCTTCTTCGTCTTTGTCCTTGTCCTTGTCTGTAGCGTGTAGCTTTTGTTTTTGTAGTTTGTGTTTGTAGTTTGGAGAGAAAAAGGCAAACTTTTGCAGTCATGTATTATTCCTGATTCATGATCTTAAGCTTAAGCTTTATAGTTACAAGATCTAAAAGATGTACAAGAAACTAGAAACAAGAACGACGCAGCAATGAATGGATGAACAAGTTAAATTTGTGGAATTGAAAATTCTGTGGCTTTGTTTATTTTCCAGGCGATTGAACAACAACAAACTGCGGAGCATTCCGGACCTACTGTTTGCAAACAGTCCTAATTTGAGCAAGTTGTAAGTGACAATTTTATACGTTATATTTTCTCTCCTCTTTTATTACTTATTCACAGCGTACTGGAAATATATAGTAATATAGTAAATATTATACTCTCTCAACTTGCGCTGATATAAATATTTCCACAATGTAAATATGTCTTTGTGTACACTGTACATTGTACATATAGATATATAGATGGTTCTGTTTATTGTTCAGGGCTCATTCCGCATGCATATCAAGTTTTATTAACTCCCTTTTCTTGTATCTACTTTTCTCCTCGTGTAATAATAATGGCTTCTCATTAATTTTACTTGTTCCACCATTTATGTGCATTTCCCCTTTGACTCTGAGTAGTAAGCACCAAACACTGTTGACTCTAGACTGTAGACTGTTGACTATTTACTTTTGAAGCAGCATACTGAAGATTGAAGATGGAAGATGGGAAATCTGCATACAGAACAAATTGCTTAGATTTTCTTCTTCCTTTCCTCTCTGAAAAAGGGCAGTTGCATATGTTTTGTTTATTTTGTCGAGATATAAAACAGTATAACTGAATCATCAATTTTTCACGTGCAATTCCCAATTTACTATGTATATCTGCTATTCGTCATGTTATTTATTCAAAATTTGTAGTCTGTGCAAAACATCATAAAATTTTTTAAAACATGTGAATCTCTGTTTGTATTCAATATTCAATAATGTAAATCTGAGCATTGAAACCTGATTTTGAGATGGGTAAATTGAATTTACACATTAAAATAAAAATGGTTGATACTAAATAAATACTAAATAAAATTGATTTAATTTTATGTGGAAAAGATAATCAAGAATCAAGAGTGGAGAGATTTAAACTTTTCAAACTCTCCTCTCCCTTTATTTTGTACTCGTTGCATAAAACTGTATTATGTGGCTTGACGACCGGGGTTTTACTTGCCTATTCTACAGACTACAGTTCCAATACATTCTATAGTATCTTATTATTCCACAATTCACCATCTCAAAACATTCTGGGAATTCTAGTTATCTAGAATCTAGATTTTAGATCCTTGAGATGCGCATCTCCAACTTTGACTTTATACAAATAAAATAAATTTGAGCAATAAATATTGACGAGTACGTATTACGTATATGAAATTTAAAATATAAAATAAAAGCCAAGTTTTCCCCATCAACGTAAATACTAAATACAGCACAATACACTAGACATATAGACGAGTCGAGTTTATTTACACAGATTGTCATGCATTAAGATTTTCCATCTAGATTATACAGTAATACAGCATGTACTGAAAAGACAGAGAGCGGACAAAGACACTGGAATCTTCAGTGCTCAATGTTCAATGCTCAATGCTCAGTGTTACATAAAAGCAAAGGAGAAGCTACAACATATTCCAATATGGATTTGTATTTGTGCGTCCACATCGTAGATCGTAGATCGTTGAATGTTGAATGTTGAAGATGACTCCTGCAAGAGCTTAGACTAATGTGGAACTTTTCAAAGATTTTTATGGCATTTTCCCCACTGCAATGAAATTTCAAGTCCATAATTTATCATCTCAATTTACATCAGTTGCCGTTGTCGTTGTCGTTCCAGTTGCGCTCTGTCCTATGTTGTGTTGTGTAAATGAAGTAGTAGCAATAAAAGTAGTAAAGTATCAGGACTAGCACTACAAGCACTACAAGTAATATATATTAATCCTTGTTTGTTTCTCCTCACAAGGAAAACATACATTACATAGAGAACATGTTGAAGATTGAAGGAGAATGCGTAGAGTATAGATGTGGCAAGCATAAACCTTTGTAGTTAAACATGAGTACATTTGTTCATGTTGATGTTGATGTTGTTGTAATGTGTATTGTATATCATGTACAGTGTACAGACATTTCTTCTTCTTCTTTTACGCTATCAACTTTTTCAACATAATAAAAGTTGACAATGACAAAAGTCATTCGTTCGTCGAGCGTCGAGCGTCCAGAAGGTAATACATACTTGAGGAATCCTGTAATTGTGATAAAGAGTACATAAAGTACTTTGATTTTAAAAACAAACAAGTCTTCTTTTCTCCCTTTCCGTTTCTCCTCTGTAAAATCTGGAATGAAGGAGCTCGATTAAAGCTGTAATGCTCGTATGTTGTGCATGTGCGGATGTACTTTTCATGTACAAAGTACACTAATGTAGAAATGTAAAACTGTAAAAGGTAATGTGTGTAATGGTTGATATGCAAAGGAGGACGTTGTGGCTTTGGCTTCGGCTTTTTGTGCATGGACAATGGACAAGGAGCAAGGAGGTTCTACACTCTACACTGTACACGTTATACGGTTATAGTGTTACACCTATCTGAAATTTCTCTACACTCTACACTCTACATATAAGGACGAAAGACGAAAGCTATATGTAGCATTATCATTACTGTTAACCGTAGAGTGTAGAGTGTATTACACATAAAGTCCAAGCTCAAAGCTCAAAGCTCAAGTACAAAGCAGAAGCAGGTCACAACACTCTTTTTATCAGTAGCCAGAAGGAGAGTCAGAGCGGTAGTAAATGTATAATAATGTGAGATGTAAAGAGTAAAGTGGAATTTGTACTGTATTTTATACTACAATACATAATATATAATATATCATGCATGTATGGATGTATGTATGCATTGTGATTTTGATGGTGATGGTGAAACAAAAGAAGGAAAAGGTAGAAAAGTTGCTGGGGTTTTTTGGACACAAGTATTTAATTGTACAGGGAATTCCTGTTCTTTCCTCCTCCTCTCTTCTGTTTCTTGTCCGATGTTCGAGATGTTCATTTCGGTTCTGGGCTCTGGACTCTGGACTCTCTTGTGTCTTGTGTCTTGAGACTTGAATCTTCAGTCTTGAATCTTGAGTTTGGAGTCGTTCACGAGGCTTGTTGTTTGTTTTCTTGTTTGTTGGTCTGCCGTTGCTGTTGCCATTGGGTTTTGCTCTTGTATTTGTATTTATATTTCTACTTGTATCTGTATTTTTTGGGAGGAATTTTTTAAGTTTAGGTGGGTGTAGGTAATAATAATAATAATAATAGTAATAAGTATGTGTTTTCAGATGGAGTTGGATAAGAGGACATGCTTACAACAAGAGGAAAACAAGGGAAAATATGTGTAATTTCTCTCTCTCTGTCTCTGCTGTGCGTTTGTATATACAATGTACAATGTACACGTACATGTACTGTGTAGCGTGTAGCTGTGGAGAGGGATGGTGGATGGTGGATTTCGATTTCGTTCATGATTCCACTCACGAAAGCCCAGGTTGTAAAACCAAAACAAAAAACATAACGTAGGAGAAAAAGGAAAGAGGAAAAAAATGAAGAGTCAAATATGTATGTACAAAGATAGTCTCCACTTTCTGTTATATCTATTATCTATATTATGCACTTGACTGTAGTAACAAGTCCAATTCCAACTCCAACTCCAATTCCAAAGGCTATATGCTGTACGCATTGAATATTGAAACATTGAAACATTGAAGACTGGGGTATGTGCAAGAAGAAGGAGAAGAACAAGTGCAGTCCGTTTTTGTACATATGCAATATTCAATTCATCATTGATTACATTGAGACTTGAGACCATTCATGATTCCAATTCCAATTCCAGTCATACCTTATCCGAATCTGTGAAGAGAAAAGTTGAATCTAATCCAGTCTTCTTTGTCTTTGGTTTTGGCTGGTGTGGATTAGTACAAGAACCAAAGCAAGCCAAACCATGGAAACACCACACTAGAAACTACATAATACTCACACAATTCTTAATTCCTATGGTCTGGTATTATGGGAGGTGGTCAAATTTAATGCTGGTTCCTACAGATCTCTACCTGTTTTCTTCACTTGAATATTATTTTCTCTTGCAAAGCTCAAAGCTCAAAGCTCAAAGTTGTACTTGTTGTTGGAGTTAAAGTAGTAATCGTAAGCCTGAAAAAAATAACCAACCCACTTCTCCAGTTTGTCTCTTTTTCTTGGTCTTGGTCTTCACCTCGCCGTCAATTGATCCAAGAGATTTCCATGTCAGATTTCTATGAATGGATTGAAGATTGAAGCCGAAGAACGAAGAGAGAGAGCGAGAGAGAGCGGGAAAACCGGTACCTTTTGCAATTCAATAAAAAGAAAGATGACGACAATGAGGATGGTGACGACGACATGTAGACAAAAAATTATAGAGTCGGACAAGAATTCCAAATAAGCATGAACAATGGTCTGTAGTTAGTTTTCATTATTTCAAATAGTCCAACTTTTCCTCGGCTAGTTTCTAGTTGCTCGTTTCATTCAAGATTCATTCATTCATTCGAGAAGTGAGAATCACACGAGTTTGTGAGTTTTTCCCCAGTATGCCCAGTATGTAATGTTGTAATATGAGGGAGGATAAAGGTAAAATGTGAGTAAATAAATGGGTTTTTCGCATATCTATGATATTATGATATGAGATGAAATAAAACTGGCGGCAATTTTTTCTCATTTTTCACTCGAGGTTTTTCAGCCTATTATTAATATTTAATATTTAATACTGATGGGTAAAAAGTAAATAGTAGAGTGTAGACTGTAGACATACTAATGCATTATTATTATGCAATAGGAATCTCATCTCAGCTTAACTAACGTGATTCCTGTATTTAGTCATTTCCTCTTTGGCTTGTAACCTTTTATGTCAACGAATAATGTATGTTCGCGGGAGAGAGGAGGGAGAGGAGAATATTATGAGGAGATGAGGAATATTTATTCTGAATTTTGAAAAGGGCTCGAGCCTGATTGAGGAAAAACCAACAGTTTTACCATAATGACTACACATGATGAGGTTGATGATGAACTTTTCTCTTTCCTCTTTTGTCTCGTTCTGTATAATCTAGAAAGACGTAGGAGTTTCACTTAATAATCTTCTTGATAACGCTCATAAAACAAATGTGCGTGGACGCACTAACTTGCTGTAATTGTTTTTCTTCCCTCTTCTAGTCACTCTTAACTCTTTAGTGCTTTTGGTTTTCATACTACATTTTTAAAAGTCTGGAGGAAAAAAAGCAAGGAGAATTTGTGAGCAAATGGAGTGAATGGAATGGAATAGATTGGATTGTATGTAAAAACTGAAACTGAAAACCCACACAGTTTCTTCAAAACACCTTTCATTTTTCATTCGTATAATTATTATTCTCAAATTCTATGAGATGCAGAGCATATTAATGCCAGCTCTAGTGCCATTGTGATTTGTGGGTTGTGGACTGTACATTGTACATTGTGCGATCATAAAGGCACCCTGCACACTGCACACAATAAACAATGTACAATAAAAAGATTGGGTGATTTTTCATCATTTGTAACTACAATCATTTCATATTTCGATAAATGCTGTTGTAATCATCCAGTCCAGTGTCTATAGTCCAGAGTACAGAGTCGAGAGACCAGACTGCTCGTTGCTCGTTATTTACATTATACCATTTTACGGCTCCATGATTTGACCAGTCAACTACCATTTATTTATTTATTACACTTGCTCATTTCTTTGCTGATGCTCCTCCAAACCAAACCAACTCTCAGTGGTTTTACAAGAGTAGTTATTAGTACTTACATTTCACATCACATTATTTAAGAATACTAGCTACACAAGCTTGAGATGCAATCTGGAATCTAGAATCTAGAATCTTGAATTACTAATGGCCTTTCAATGATAATGGAAGTCGTGGAGAAAAAACTCTTTTCACCTTCATTAGACCTAAAACTTGTTACAGACAAAACGGAGATGAGATGTATTAAGTCCACTATTTTTTCTCCCTCTCACTCGCCCTTTCTACTTTTTACTTGGATTTAACATGGACTTTTGGCAGTTATAATATACTTTTGATTAGACACTAGACATTAGGCATGCGGATAGAAATCAAAATCAAAACCAAAATCAAAACAACAAATACTATTACAAAATCAAATGCCACTTTGCGTTTACAACCACTGTAAACACTCTAAATACAAAAACATCCTACATTACAATTAGTGATTATCAGTAATGACATGACATGCACATCCAACAGTCAACAGTCAACATTCAGCATCCAGTGAATGGAAACTGACATGAGGTAATCAATAAACAAATCCAGGTTTATTAACATGCTGTTACTCATTCCGATTTCCCCTCAGTTTTCTTCCTTCCAGAAAAGTATGGAGAATGGAGAAGAAAAAACTTGACTTGTTATCTTGTCTTATTTCTTTTTACTGCTGTTAACCCCTGACTGCTGACTATTGACTATTGAATTTCCACTGTTCACTGCTAATGTGTATGTTTTTCCTTGATGAAAGAAATCCTTTTGTCCATTTGCATTTCAATTTTCACTCAAAAGTCAAAGCTGGAATCTTGTATAGTTATTTAACTGTACAATGTACTTGATTAGCTGGATCTTTTATCTTTTATTACGGTTTACTTTTATATTTCAACAAGTTGTTTTGCAATAATATCTGTCTAGTGTCTAGTATCTACAATATTTACAATACGCAAAAGAAAATATCGGTACACGGATGAACAATATGTTTATTGCAGCTTCATAAAAAAAATATTAAACCAAATGATTTATCATCTTGAATCTTGACTCTTGAACGTTGAACGTTGAATGTTGTGTTAAGTCCTAAACAAAAGAATATCAAGATTTTGCGACTATTTTACCATTTACAATTTGTAAGATACCGGAAAATTTTAATTAAGTAAATTCATGGGAAAGATTGCTGTTTGTTGTTCCTTGTTTGTGCGGGAGACGTTGTTAATGAAGAAGCGGAATAGTTTTTGTTACTGGTGAAGAAAAAGAGTATGGTGAGTAATTTGAGAAACACAAGAGAAGACAAAATATTTATGCGTAATCAGACCAGACTCGGGTTATTTTTCTTTCTTGATTGCACAATTTCTTCACCCGAATAAATAAGGAGACAGTCGGCAGTGGTTGTGGTTGTGACCGTGGCAATTTCAATGGCAGTGTATTATAAAACAAGAGAGGGCAGATAGAAGACAAAAGTCCAAAGTCCAAGTTTTCGGGAGCAGTTGACATGGACAAAGTACAACTCTGTATACTGAAATGTAGAGGAATGTAATGTGTTTTGGTATGGTTCATTCTTCATTCTCCTGACTCCTGACTACTGACCGACCAACGACAATGACCAAGGAATTAGAGAAAGGGAGCGACATGAACATTGAGCATTGAGCATTGAGTGTAGTAGCAGTAAAACTGTGATGCGATGGTCAAGATCATTTAGATGAGAGAAAGAGAGAAAGAGAGAACATACATGGAGAAAAAAGACAAGAAGAGCGGGAGAGGAAGAGTTAGTACAGTTGAGAAGTTTTTGGCTCTCCTCCCAGTAATTCTAGATTGGAAGTTGAATGATGATCCTTGTCTCAAGAATACACGCCTTTTTCTCCAAAGTGATATCGTCTTACAAATATACACATTGTACACTGTACACTGTACACTGTATGTGTGTATACAATACACAATACAAAATATCTACAAACTATGTACAACGCAACCACAAAACTAACCCGAGCTCTGAGATTAAGATTCTCTCGTCCACTTCGGTTTCTCTAACTTTTTATTCTTATCCGACTTGGACTTAACAAAAATACTGAGACCAAGTCTCTATTTACCTTTCTTCTAAAGTCTTGTGTTCTGCGTACTAAATACTGTATCTCTTTTGAAGCTTCAGATGTTACACATTACACATGAAAAATTGTGCATGAAATCAAAGCGGGAGGGTATTTTGTATATTAGAAACTTCAAACTGGATGTAAAAAATTATTGTACAATATTGTACATTGTACTTGTACTTTATACAGGAGCAAAAACATTCATCGTTTATCGTTTATCATGTATCATGTATCAAATATCAATGTTTTGTTTTGTTTGGTTTTGTTTTTGATTCGGAACAAGCCCATAGGGTGAAAAAAACAACAACTGTTAACTATTAAGAAACTATCGGGTATCAAATATCAAACAACAAGTAGCAAATGAATCTAGTTTGTAGTTTGTAGGTACAACAATTGAAGCCAATGTCGTGCATTGGATCATCATCATCAACATCAAGTTGCTCTTTATTCTTTATTGTTCTCTGTTCAATATGAAACGTTATAAATTCAACATTCTATGCTATATGTTGTATGTACGCTGTCTACTGTCTGGTGTCTACTGCTTTGAGTTTTAAGTGTTTCATGTACTTGATATAATACGATGGTTGGCAGCCGTTTAGAAATGAGTCTCCATGAATTATCCTGAAATTGAGATTGGAGTTCAAGTGGAAAGGAAAAGGAAAATGAGATTCGTGAGGCAGTGGTTCGTATCGATAATGGGTAATCGGTAAATTTAGATATTATAGAAATTATTATATTATTATTGATCCATCTTAAACTTGCTCCACCTGTACAATACCAAAACCAATACAGTATTCATATACATAAAGATATTGAATATCGATAGGTGGAATTAGTAAATTATTATAGTTGATAGTTGAAGATGGAAATTTGTATGAGCAATAATGACGATGATAATTATATTTATTCTGCCATGCCCATCACATCATCCATCATTTTTCATTTTTGATACCAATTTAAACAAACGAGTGTTATTTTATATTATGATGTAGAACTAGACTGTAGACTGTAGGCTCTAGTATCTAGAATCTAGAACAAAGAATTCAGTATAAAAACTTGTGATTGGTGGGGTCTAGAATCTAGAGTCTCAATAATTTCATAGGAAATTCAAGTCAATTAAAAACTAGACTGTGCTCTGCTTTTACTGTGTGTTTTGTGTTGTGTATTGTGTATTGTGTATAGAACTTGTGCGTGGATACAAATTATATAATAAAAGTTAATTAAAAGTATGAATTAGTCTGCGAACATTTAATCACTCTTTTAAGTTTGAGGGTTGTGGCTTGTGGATTGAGGATTGAGTCAGGTACAAAGTAACAACTATGTACTACGTATGAATATTGTAATTTGTAATTTGTAGAGCCACACATGCAGCATGCTTGTCATCATGCATGTTGTATGTTGTATTTTGAATGCTGTAACATAAATACAATAGTAAAGCTTTGAATCAACCAGGCATTTTAATTTCAACTGTATAATGGAAAAAAGGAGAGACATGCTCCTATAAAATTCTTAATTTTCCAATCATGATTTTAGAATTTGAATACGTGAAAGGGAAAGAGAGGCAAAGGCGATAGAGATAGAAATGGAAAGGAGTAGAATTCAAGGCCTACACGTAGATGCATGGTACATAAAGTAGAGTATGGAGAAGAGAGTAGAGAGTAGAAAGTAGTAGCAACCAGGTTTCTTTCAATTCGTTCTATTCTAGAATCTAGATTCTAGAATCCAGGTATATTGTACACACATACATACACCGTGATCCATTTTCATTACGAGTCAGGTTTTTTTATAATGATGAAAATTGAAATTCTGTTCCTCGCTCTTCTGATCGTTCGTGCTGGAATATTGAAGAGTGAAGAGTGAAGAGGAGGAGGATGGCAAGAAAGCGCAAAGCACAAAGTGAGACTGAATCTTGAACATTTGAACATTTGAATATGTGAATATGTAATCCTATGAATAATTTGTAATTTGTTACGTGAAACAAAAAGGTGGGTAAAACGTTTTTAAAGGAGGAATTTTGTTGGAACTTTGAATTGTTAACTGTTAGTTATGGAACCTGGAACTTAGAGCTTGGCTCAAGTTTAAACCATGTGGAGAAAAAGGAAAGAATCAAGAAAATTCTAGTTGCAGAATCCTGTTTGATATTCATATTTGTAATCGTATTCCTTTTCCTTTTGGGTTTTGGTATTCATACTCTTTTACACTGTACAGTTTTCAACCATGAAAGAGAATGGTTAATGAAATCAGGAAATTCTGTACACTGCACAGTGTACACTTGACTTTACTTTAATCATTCCTCATCCTGTTTTGCCATATTTAACTCGTACTTACTCTGTAGTTTGCTCTTTATAGATAGATGGAAAGATGGAAGAAAAAAGTTTTTGTTCATAATTAACAAAGCTTCAGCTGTACACTGTACTGTACGGCTGAATTAATTTGGAAACTTTTCTATCAATCCACCTTTTGTTATACATGTTGCATTGTGTATGTTGTATGTAAAATGTGTTTCACAATTTCCTAACAAAATTATCAAGTTTTTTTCCTATTATTAATTATCACTGTTCAAAAAGTTTTCAACTTAAATGTAGTTCAAACTTTCACACTTTTCTATTTTCTACATTTTACTTGACTTGATGAACGGGTCTGGGATTTTTCTGTAGGTTACTATTTCAATTCTTCAAATGTGGAAAGTGCAAATGATGGTAAATGCTGGAATATATAGTCACATATGCAATTATCTGTTGTAAGTTGACAGGTGTCAATTTGTTTAATTATCATGGAACATGGAATAAGAACAGAAAGGACTAGTGACTTGTAAACAGGCAGTAATTCCTATTAAATATCAATAATCAATAATCAATAATGACACATTTACAATACTCTTGTTATTGGACATTTGACGTTTGACCTTTGACATTGGATTTTTGACAAAATTGTCAAATGCTCAAATGGTTGTAAATTGTAAATAGTTCTGAAGTCTCTTGATTTATGTACCTTGCGCATTGTACACACAAAAATTGAGGAATCTTGTCCTGACTTTAAAGCTATATAAATAGGAAATATATGTATGGACAATAAAAGAATTTCCGGTCCAGTTCTGTCATGTCTCAAGTCTCAAGCTTCAAGTTTCAAGCTAATGATGAAGACTAAAACAAAACAAAATACGGCTCAACTATCAACTCTTCATTGTCCATTTGCACCAGCCCGTAAAATATTATTATTATTATTATCAAGTATTTTGATATTTTGGTATCTAAACTCCAAACTCCAAACATGGAAAACCTCCAAATGGAGGTTTATTATTGTCTAAAATTGACGTAAAAGTAAATATAAATGACATGTTGCTGGATTTATCATGTTGTAATATGTAATTTGATGTTGTGGAGACATGACGATTTGATGACTAAAAGATTGTACATCCTTCTCAATGATGAGGCCATCTGGTTCTCTTCTCTCTGTAGTCTGTGGTCTGTGGTCTATGGAGTCAAGCCAGTGTAAATATATATTTATTAATCACATCTACTATATTTATCAACACAAGATACAAGACACTAGATGTACAAAATGCATGGGATATTTGGATGGATTTTAAGACGGTAACGGAAATGGTGTGTGTATTATGATATTTTGATATTTTGATATTTTTCTAAATATCCTATGGTTTCATCCTCTACATTTGAGGATAGCTGTAGCTGCAGAACAAGAAGAAGAAGAAGGAGACGAAGGAAAAGAAGCCGAGTACTTGGAGAAAAAAGAAAAGAGAATAACTACAGTCGTTTGTCTACTATGATTATGACTATGAGCTACGAGCTGTACTGTATATTGTATCAGTATCTGCTCCATGAAAACTACAATTATACTATATATCTATGCACCTTCTTGTACATGTACGCTGTACAATTTAGATACACACGCATAGACATTTGTCTTGGCCACTATGAAAAACTATGAAAAACGTGTGTATGATAATGTGTGTGGAGAGAAACAAAAGAGGATCATTTGGTGAAACCTTTTGCGGCAATATTTTTCCATAACCTTTAGCCCCCAACGACGAAAACAATAAAGGGGTGGAATCTTTTTTTTTGTTTACTCATCAGTTTGCCAGCCATGTCCACCGTCCAGCACCATTATACAAAAGAGTAAAGAGTAACCACGACCATTATACTAGACACTAGACACTATGTGCTGTACTTTTCAACTATCTGCTTTTCTTGCCCAGTAAACAGAAAACTGGACATGTACATTGTACATAGTACATAGTCTAGAGACTTGAGTCTTGAGTCTCAAGTCTCGAATGATTTACTCTGTCATAAACGTTTCGTTACTGACTACTTGGTTTCCTTGTTTTGTGTACAAGGAAAAAAGGAACACAAAAAATAAAAACAAAAACAAGGCAAACATTTGGATTTTAGACAGAATAAAAATCTCCATTTTTCTTCATCTCCCTTTTTTTCTTGTTACTTCTTTCTTCATACTGTTATTCGAAACTAGAGACTCTAGACTCTAGACTGTAGAAGCGAGACACGAGCAAACTCTTCTTTTTTCAAGGCTTGTTTTTCTATATGTACAAGAACATTTTCAAATTATACATATACGCTTGTATATTGTACTGCATTCATAATTCGTGCCGGCAGGATAAGGAAAAGCATAAGAGTATAAGAGCATTGTGTATTTTTTCGGTTTGAAATCCAATCTCTGGTTTTAATATGCAAATCCACGCGTACAAAACAAGCCAGACTCATTACCCACCATCCACTAGTAAAGGAAACAGCAAGAGCAAGCTTTGTTCTATTATTCTAGGGAAGAGTCAACTAACACATAGCAGGAAAAAACTCGATCCATGGTGTAGAATTGCATAGCGATAATAATGATAAAAACTATCAACAGAATGAACAGAACAGCAATAATAATAAACATAAATCATAACGATGAAAAATGAAGAAATCAAAATCATCATTCTTCATTCTTCATAATATCACTCTCCGAGTTTAGAGTTTAGGCAAATGAAGTAATTTAAATTTTTTCCCCATGATTTTTTTGCCTTATTTTCTTGTATTGTCCTGTATTTTGTACGTGCTTCATAATTCATAATAAATAATACATAATACAGTTTCTCTTTCTCTTCTCCAATTTAACCCAAATGTATATCTCGTTCTCTTGACACCTTGATACTGGATATGCATGTTTAATGTTTATACAACTAGAAAAATTAGAGAAAAAACTCTTGTCTACACTCTACACTCTACAGTATAGGAATAAAATAGCTAGAGTTTGCAACTTTTTGCAAGTTTCCTTGATTTTTAAATGTCTACCAAAGGTTTGGCAAAAGAAACTCCTAGATTCTAGATTCTAGGCGTTTTTTTTGCAGAAAAAATCGGCCACACATAGAATTAGATTGAATATTGAATTGCACTAATTTCATGTACGAAATGATACAGTTTATATTAAAGTCAAAATGTGTAGGCTCAAGTTTTTCGTTTCTCGTTACTCGTTATTTTCAACGACGCCCAAAAGATTGAGTCAATCAGACATGAGCCAAAAAAGACTGCACATTGACCTGATTTCAGAAACTTGTAGTTTGTATGTAGCTTAAAATTTTGTAGACTTGTCGCTGCCCTGATTACTTATGGCTTATCCTTCATCCTCCTCTTTTACGATTGACAATTGACATTCCAGTCCAATTGTTATTTCATTCTCCTTGGAATGTTCCTCCTCCAAACCTTGGGATTTCTCCTTTGGATTACATTTTTTGAATGTCTGGGGTCTGAGAAATCTCCGGCGACGTTTATTGTTTTCCAATGGCAATCTAAAGAGTCATCTTTGAGAATGAGGAAAGTATAAAACAGAGTAAAGTAAAGAAAGGCATACACACTCTCTCCCCCTCTCTCTCTCTCTCTCTCTCACATACACATCCAATCCACATTATCCATAGTACATAGTGAGACAGTAAGAGAAACAGAATGAGACAGAAGATTTCCAAAGCGGAACAAACCAAGTTTGACAATGAGCCAAAGATGAATGCATTCAAGTCTTTGTGTGATGAGATACATGTAATATGTACAATGCATACAGATACTGCACAGATACACCAAGAAGAAACTGCACTTGAATCTCACTTTGCCTTTCCAGTCCCAGTCTGATTTTGAATTGGAGCTCTGTCCTTTATGGTTGGTAGTTAAATGGAAGAAGGAAAGAGAGAGAGAGAAATGAGCTCTATTCACTCATCCCTGAGCATCGAGGATCGAGCATCGTTATTGCTCATCATGACTACGTATCGTATATCTTGAGAGTTGAGAGTAGGGACGCACGTCACCATTGTATATCATTAAGCAGTCCTGAAATCTCAAATCTCAAAGGTTCGTCTTCACTTGTTCACTTATCCTCCAACTGTTATTCTGTACAATGTACAATGTACAAGTTTCTCTTTTTCTAAATAGTCATTCTAATGTTGATTCTCGTTCTCGTTCTCGTTCTGGTTCGGATTCTGATTCTGTTCTTGTATCATAGATTCGTAGTGACAGTTTAAATGTACAAAGTGATTCTAGATTCTAGATTTTAGAGTCTAGATTCTGGATTCTGGATACTGAATTCTACCTTGAATTCGCAATGCCTTTCTTTGTCAATTGTCAATACACAATACAATAGACAAATAGAGAATGCACGTACCACATTTTACATTTTAAACTACCTACAAACTACCAACTACAAGGAGAAATAGAGAGAAAGACAATGGGGATAAAACACTTGCAGCTGTAATCTGGAATCCAAAATGTAGGTAGAAAGACACTTTGGCTTTGTATTTGCATTTGAATTCCTAGGAGCTCAAATGTCCTTAGTTGAAACTGATTTGACAGGATAAAACGCCTTCTTCTTCCTTTCTTCTCTCTCCCATTGAAAGGAGAAACACATAAGAAGGCCATTAAGAAATTCGGGGAAGAGGGAAATGGAAATGAAAATGAACTCGAGACTCTACTTATTTCCATCGGAATTGTATACAGTATACAGTGTACATATTATATTTTAGAATATGTATTGTTTTATACATGCTATAGAAGAGCCTTGTACATTGTAAATTGTACATGCTTACATATATACTGGACAGCGAGTCATAATTTTTGTGGAGAGGAGCCACAAAGTATCTTTTCTGCCTTGCTTCTTGTTCTTAAGGGTCAGCATATGTTTTGGCAATGACAGGTACAAGGTACATTATAATGTGTAATGTGTACTGTGTTTTGGAAACAATAGGACCATACCAGTATGCATTGTACTCGCATTGTGCTTTTGCTTTTAACTTTTATTGTGACGGTTGCTATGGAA
>JAQGBH010000050.1:0-87586 GCA_034698265.1 Sminthurinus aureus
CTAAAGTACATCTGTGCAAAATTTCAGTCAAATTGGACGGGGGGCAAAATAGCCTTTACTTGCCTCCCATGTCCTTTAAAATTTATTGTAAATAATGAATAATAAATAAAAAACAACGCATATGGAGGATCCAAAAACTATAACTATACAATAATTATTTTCTCCTTTCTTATTCATTAAACATTGAGGTTTATACTTTATATTTTGTATTTTAGTTTCGAATTTTTAATTTGTCATAATTCATAACTTTTAACTTTTTAGAGCTCCTTGAATGAAATTTCCGCAAGGTTAATTCGTGTAGTGGAAAAAAATCCAAAGTTGACGCCATCTTGTTGTTTTTTCCCATAGGGCGGATCCACGTAACTAACTGTACTCGGTGTTTGACCTCCTTTGAATGCAAACATGATGTAGGAAAATTGTCTAGGCTCAATTGTGAATGGTTGATTTAATTTGACATGAAACACTTTTCCTTTTTCTCCAAATACTCTGTGAGTGAATGGGCCTGGTCCGTGAATGATGTCAATGTCAAAGTACGAGTCCTCCAAAATTGGTCCGTAGAAGCCAAAACTAGAAATTTGAATCTTTTTGTCCACCATCATGTAAAAACTGGAAAAAAAGGGACAAAACACAAAGAAATTTTACATAGTTTTGAGCTTTGGAATTTTGAACCGACATCTACAATTTTTTTATTTTTCGTTTTTCAATTTTATTGAAATTGAAAATTAAAGGTCAAAATAGCTTACGCAAATCTTTCAGCCTTTTCTCCACCGCCAAACGGAACTGTGTCATCCAGTTGACCCGGGAAGAATGAAACGGTTTTAAACAGACCTTTTCGCCTCGGTTCTCTGCTGAATGTGGGTGAAGTTGGCAAAATTGGACTTGACTTTTCCTTAGACCTTGCCAAATTACTGATTGGGCGTTCATAATTCAGATAAGAAAATCAAAAAATCAACAAAAGATAAAATTTACTAAACTAATTTTTTTAAATTTTAAATTTCAAGTTTCAAGTTTTAATTTTTAAAAAGCAAGAAACATTATTATATTAAAAATATTACGATTGACAAGACGGAGATTTAGTTGGCCAAAGGCTTGAAATTTCATCCTCTTTGAGAATATTTTTGATACGAACTATCTTTTGAAAATCCAGGAGCGAGATCAAAGGAAATCGGATGTGGAAAAATGAGTCTCCCAACACTTTCCGCATGTTTTCTCCTACTATTTCCAGTTCCTCTTCAACACAATGAAATTCCGCCCATTTGCACACTCCCTCAAAAAGACTAATTTCATCCACATCCAGATCATCACGACACAGGATTTTGGCAAGTGTCTCCTTCGTTATTCCAAGAAAACTGTCTTTTACCATTATGTCAACTATATATTTACGAATGAATTTGATTGTGTCCTTTTGTAGCTCTTCTTCATCTGGTAGACTCTGAGCATTCTCATAGATTGTACATGCATTTTCCAAATTTGTCTCTGCTTCTAAAAACTCGAGACAAGTTCTTCGAATGGAACCCACCAAATATTTTTTTGCAATGTACAAGAGGTCAAATACGTTATCGATGGAGTAGTCCAAATCCTTTAGATGATCCACGCTCAAATTGTCTAGTAGAAGAAGCTATTAAAAAAATACAGATACAAATAAAAAATCAATTTTTAAAACTCATGGCGAATCATTGAGGTTATTAAGACTGTATTGATATTGGTGTTGATTTACCTGAAGAAAATGTGTAAATATTTTTGGTGAAATATCTGGAAGGTAAATGACAGGCTGTGAGTTGGAATGATTAGTTTGAATATCTCTATTGATACTGTCTTTCGTATCGCTGTTTGAGGAAGAGTACCAAAGGTCACTGAGCATGCGTTCAAAAACGGGTGATGACGCCACAAGGATGAGTTTTACTCCTTTGACTTGCTCAGCTTCTGGTCCAACTTTAAAAATTACATCTTCAAACTCCCATCGCCGCTTTTCAAGGATAAATTTTAATCTTTGAGCCAAGGACTCCGTGCCGAGGTCTGAAGGTTTAGATCTATTTCCCATTTTGATACCTGTGACCTCTGACCTCTCCGCAGAATTTTAGAATGCAGTGTTTCAATTTTTAATTTTCAATCAAGTATTTCGATATTTGAGATTTGAGGTACCCAAATTTAGGATCCTCCACCAAATTAGCAGCAGCCGTCACCAAATTAGAGTAAAATGTATGTAAAATGGTTCCAAAAAACAGAAAAACAAAAGATCAAGAAAAAGACAAAACCACAAAGCAAAGCAAAGGTCACGCGTCGCGTTGCGTCTCAATTTATCATATTAGACACAAGACACAAGACGTTTTTTAAATTTTATGAATCAAGAACTAAAACACAAAGATTACTGTGACAATTATTGACAATTTACAAAAGTTATGAGAAGTGAAGCGATGAGAGACATAAAACTGTGGGATTTTGTGAATTTTGCGAGTTAACTCGAGACTCTAGTTGTGTGTGATTTGTAATTTGTAATGTCTTTTCTCTTCTGTCAAAAATTTCCAACACAAACCAGAACTTGTAAAACGGAAAATGGGTAATCGTATCCTATTTAATGAAACATGTTGGATGTTGTAGACTAGAAAAAATATTTATTTATTCCGCTCTAAAAATCTCAAGTCTAGAGTCTGGAGTCTAGAATTGAGAAGAATTACATAAAATTTGAAAGTCTATATACAAAATACAAAAGCATGACGGGAGAATGCCTCTTTTACACACAGTTCATTTTTTCTACACACGGCACAAAGGTTGTTGATTGTAGAGATTTAAAAGCCATAACCTAAAACACATTTATGTTCCATAATCCTGGTTCGTGGTATTAACCACGTGGAGCAGGTAGAGGGCTTCCGATTCCTATTTCTGTAAACACAATAATGTGAATTGTAAATCCAACAAAAGTTTTACTGGTTACTGCTTACATTTTACATAGAAAAATAAAGGTGCATTACGTAAATATATATTATAGTAAACCAGAATAATTTTTCTACGTCCTAAAATATATATGAGTAGAAAAATTAAAAAATTGGACGTTGCGCGCTGATCATTGAGTATTGAGTAATGAGACTTACCTTGAGGTGTATTGATGAAGTTGCCCACTGTGGACTTGTGCGGGTGTCCTACAACATGACTTGTGAATGAGCCCAATGCAGTGCCGTGGGATGAGCCGAGTGGGGCATTGACAAAAGAGCCAACAGCCGTGTGAATCCTTTCCGAGGAACGTGTAAATCTTCCACGGCGCGCGTAGACTGAACTCATCTCAAACATGAGCAGTAGAATTCCAATTATGCATATCTGTACACAAATTCCTGATGATTTGATATTTGATTCACGCTTGATAATTTATATTCTGACTTATTTTTTTAGGCCATAGAATAAATATCTTGTTTGCCTAATGCTAAAATGCTAATGTACAATAATGGAATCTAAAATATAGAATTATGCAAAATGTGTTTTTGTTTTTTGTGCACATACCGAATGTCGCCAATTCATTTCGAATGGATCTTAAAGTTTAAACCTTCAACAGTTACATGATATTTTATGGTGAGAAAGAGTTATACAAAACTCACAGATGGAGGCAAATGGCAACTGAATAAATTTGTGACCAGGAAATAACTATACAGTAAACAGAACGCATCTCGAATATCACAGATACTAATACTGTTTTTGGCATGTGTATTCATTCTCTTCATTTATTTATTTATTTGTTTTTTTAAAAGAGTTCGTGGAAAGAGAACAAAGAGTGTGTATTCATCATAACTATAATAATATAGCAAAATTTAAACAAAATATTATTCTCCATAGACTTGAGGAGACAAAACATTATTGAAAAAGTTTAAAGTCATACACAATTATTATTACAAGTTCGAGAAACCAAAAGTACAATAATAATAATTAGTATTTATTCGGCTAAAGATCTCGTCGGTTCTTCAATTATTGTAGTTGAGGATGAAAGTTTTTCAAGTTGAATTGTGTACGGTTTACACAATCGGTCCCAATCTTTACAAACCAGTCGACATTTCCTCCCGTCTTTTGAATCCAATTGAGAAATGATTTTTTCAAAAAGCTGCAACATTTTCAGGAAACAAGAAAAATAATTAAATTGATATAAAGTGTATTAAGTCCAAAAAAAAATCTGTGTGATTGATAATTGATAATGCCGATTATGGATTATTTTAAATTTTAAATTGTAAAGAACGTCTGAGCTTTCTTCTTTTGTCTGAATTATAATTATTGATTATTGATTATTGATTGTGATTACCAAAGGAGAAGATAAAACTTGATCCCGGGCCAAATCTTGCCGTTTCTCTGCATCTGCCACAATTTCCAAGATTTTTTGTCTATTTAAGCCTTCCATGAGAAAAATTGTCAAAAATGATAATCCAAATCCAATCAACTAATATTTAAACACAACAGATTCGAGGTTGGAAATGAAATGCAAGTGTTTGAGAAGAGCTTATTTCCAATATCCACAATCACAAACCACAGGTAGCCAACGGTCAACTACTTTGTAATTTGGAGTTTAGAGTTTAGAGTTTAGAATTCACACCATGCTCAAATCTCTGCTTACTTTTTTCTCTTAAGACTAGAGACTTGAGAATTGAGACGATTGAGCCTTTTTGTAATCCCGAAAAAAGAATTAACCATACAACGACAACACAACACATGCATTATATTTTTTACCCTCCACCTTCCTTCATACATTCCGTTCTAAATTTAACTTTTCAAGTTTGGAGGCTTTTTGTGCTTTGTTCTTTGTCCTTTTTGTCCTATAGCCGTAGGTGAGGGATTGTTAGTACTTGTGTGTTTTTCTACAAAAAATAATGGAAATTTATGCAGGTTCTTTGTTGTTGTTTTTTCTTTACCGATAACCGACAAGAAGTTAAAAATTATGTTTTTTTGGATAAAATCTTGATGCTTTTTTTTCATTCTTTCATATTTTATGTATATTTTTGTGTTGTATGTAAAATGTAAATACATGAGCACATGTAGTAATTAGTTTGTGTTTTGCATTTTGTGTATACATGTATCGAAAATCGAAATTCTGCACATGCTACATACTTCTGACTTGATGACCACAGTCAACAGTCAATTTTGAAATTGACGTTGATGTTGCTTCTTGTGGATTTTGTCAATTAAAAGGCAGAAAAAGGACATAATTTAATGATTAAATTGTCTGCATGTAGTTCTACATTCCTGATAAAAGATGGACCCTGTTTAGAGTTTAGAGTTAAGATTCAGTACATAAGTACTGCGATAATATCATGTAGAATGTAGAATGCTCTGGTCTTTTACATTTTGGCTGCGGAACTGTAGACTGGAGATAGACTGGGAATAGGAAGCACATATGCATGAGAAATGAAAAGCCAGCGTATTTTGTTTCACACAAAGAAGATGAAAGATAAAAAGGACTGCAAGTTCTGGAATGGAATCCGAAATGAGACCGAACAGACAGCAGACACCACAAGTCACATCTTTTAAGCTAAATAATTAATTTGTCACCGCTTGCTGTTGACGCTGTTTTGAATTTTGAAGGCTTTGTTCCGTGTTCACGTGCAAAATGTGCAATGTACAGTGTACAAGTACCGTTTTCTTACCTCCTTTACGTTAACGTGGACGTCAATATTATGTCATTACGCATTATGCTAGTCAGTACACTGTAAGTGTAAAACTGTTGTTTAATATTAAATGCTCAATGCTCACCCGGCCATCACCTGTCCTGCGTCGTACAAAGTACAAACTTTAACATTTTCTGACTTAGGACTTCTCGATTCTCAATTACTCGATTCTGACTCGTCGCGAGTCGCAAGTCAAGTCGGAAGGCGCAAGATAACTAATAATTACTGTACTTAATGTTTCAATTTCCAATTAAGCCACGTAATGACACTTTTAATAATCATTAATCATGAATTATTATCACCTATTAACTATATGTACTGAATATTTTGTACCATGTAATAAATTTATTTATTTATTCCTGTATAATTTATCATTTCACATCTACAATCTGCAACGTGCAATTTTGGAAATTTCTCTCCAAACTCTCTAAACTAAAATACTCATTATTCATTCAAATCTAAAAGCCTTGCTGATTCCTAATTCCTAATTTGTGCATATACTTTTGAAACTTGAAATTTAATTTTGAGATGACTCGAGGAGATAACCGCGTACTCATTTGGATATCTTTCGGTACATTTTTCATAAATACTTTATTTTTTAGCTGTTAGACTTTGTAAAAACTTTTAACTCTACGTTTTACATTTTGTTGTTTGTTGTTTGATGGAAAAAAATTATGCTTTTTTGTTTTGTTGATACGTAATGTGTAGGCTGCATATTATTATTATGCAGTGTAGACTGGGTCTGGCCAGATAAACCGTTGTTGCTTTCAGCGGACATTGCAAATATGCTGTGCCACCAGGTGGATGCGTATAAACAGACGAGGGAAATTCAACCTCCCATGAAAACAAGGCCACCCAAGATGAATTCCCCCGATGGCACCTGCACTTGGTTCTCAAGAGGAAGACACTGTGGTACATAATACATAAATTATAAATTATAAACTATAAACTAAACAATATCAGTAAATAATTCAGAACCGAGAATAATAATACGGATGACAATTTTCAAAATTTTATCCGCTCTTATAAAAAGATTTGATTATTCTTTCTGTTTCAAAAAAATGCTTTATGGGGTTGTTAAAGGAAAGAATAATAATTCGGTCTGTGTCAAGACTATCTCAAGGCCATGCAATGCACACGTTGCACACAAGTTGAATACTGAAAGCATCATGAAGACTCTGGACAATGCCAATCCTGGTGAGTTTTGAGTTTTGAGTTTTTAGCCCACAGTTCTCCGCACCCAACACCCAGTATTTTTAAAACAATAATTAAATTAGACGCATAATTAATATTTTCAGATGAAAATTTGGTGGAGTTTGATGGAAAGCCGATAAAGGTGTTTGAATTCCCATCAGCAGTCTTCCTGGTTGACTCACACACAAATATGACCTCGGACTGCTCTGGTGTCATTATTAATCAGGTGTGTGACGAGTGACGAGCTGATCAAAAAACGACCAAAGAATTTGCACAAGACTCAAAAGTCTCAAAAAGTAATATTATATTTTACGTTTTCCTCAGAACTGGATCCTGACTGCTCAGCAGTGCGTCGGCCTCAACATTTCCTTTGCAGTAGTAGCTGGTTCCGCTGTTCGATCCAACGGAAGACTTGGACCTGGAAGCCCAAAAAGTCAATATCGATATGTCACTGAAACGGTTTCTCATCCAAGGGATCGAGATTACATGTAAAATTTCTCTTCATACTTGAAAATCAATAGTAGATGTGAAATTTAAATTTACAATTTACCTGCATAATATAATCATTAATAATTAATAATTATTCTTGACCCATTGAAAATAGGGTAATGCAAGCGGAAATTCCAAGCTACGTAAAATCCTCTGTTGACCTTGCCCTCTTAAAACTAGACCGTCCACTTGAGTTCAATGAGTTTGTACAGCCAGCAGTTCTTCCTCAAACAGCCATTGCAGAAAAAGATGCCATCACTATCGTCGGCATCGAAAACATTATCACAGGCGATTCCATTCCCACTCCAGTGCACCAACTGGAAATGTACAGTTTGCCCATGAAATCCTGTGAGGAGAAAGTAAAGGCAGCGACAGGGAAATCCACGGTATTTAGTTCTCATTCAATCTGCCTCTCACCAAAAGGGACGGTGAATGGAGCTTGTTTTGCAGATCCGGGTGGTCCAGCCTATCAGATCCTGGATCAAAGTGTTGAAGAAGGAGGAACAGGAAATCCAGGAGAGGTCGTTTTGGTCGGTATCGGATCACTTTTATCAGAAAGCACATGTGATAAACCCGGAGCAGCTATTGTCTATACACAAGTCAACTTTTTCACTGACTGGATACAAGAAACAGCAGTGTAATGTCAAATATCAAATATCAAGGAAAAATATCATGTATTTTTCATTTAGTCATCTCAATCATCAAGCATTTGGCATAAATAATTAAAACTCAAGTGACTAAATTCTGTACTTTATTTATCTATTCCCTTTTCTCAAAAAGCTAAATAAAAAAAAATTAGCTTTTCAAAATCGATGCTTCAAAATTCAAAAAGTGTATTTTATTTTTTAATTAATTATTAATTATTATACTAATAATAATAATAATTATTATTATTCTCTAAAAATGGTTATGCATGGTCATAGTAAAATCCGGAACTTGGAATGTGAAATAAAAATACTTGCAACTCCAGATTTAGATATTATTTAATTTATATAATATATGTATGTTTGTTTTACTGCATTGAATATTGAATTTTTGTGCTCTGAATCGAATCATGAATTCACCACAAGGAAATTTAATACTCAGTGATGATGAATAATAAAAATGTTAATGGCATATGATATTCATGAGATTGGAGATTGTATTATATACATTGTACAAATCCAAAATGTGGTAGGTACAAAATGCACAATCCATAATACACAACGCACACGTATGTACGGAGTACAATGGGTAAAATGTACAAAGTACACACTACTCCCGACTCCCGGTTCACGGTACACGAGGAAACACACACGAGTTGCTGAATGCTGAAAGCTGACTGCTGTTCTGTTGTGCTGGACAGAGATTGACGGACGGACTGTGTTTGGTTTGGTGTTTTGTGTTCTGTGTTTTGTGTTGTGGCTTCAAGTCTTGAAGTGAAATGGAATGGGTCAGTGCAGATGTATCGATCCGATTTTTAGATATTTAATAACTCACATTTTTCTTTCTTCTCTTCTTCTCTATTCCTCTCTCACTCTCTCCTTGTTTTGTCTGTTGTCTATTTCTGTTGTCTGTTCTCTTCTCTGTTGTCTCATTCCTTATTCTTCTCATTTTAGTTTCCATTTTCTATCCCATTCCACCAGACACTACACACTAGAAACTAAAACTAGAAACTAGACACATGTATCCATTCCATTCTTTTCCGTTCCGTTGTGCTTGTACAGAGTTGAGTTGAGTTGAGAGTGGAATCAATGTAGCGCAAAACGCAGAAAGAGCGTGAGAGATTGCCAACGGCTGGCTGGACTGGAAACCGAAAAAACAGGAATAAATAAATAAAGTCATATGTCAAGTTAATGATTTTTTTGTCTTGTTTTGTGTT
This sequence comes from Sminthurinus aureus, assembly GCA_034698265.1. Taxonomy (NCBI): domain Eukaryota; kingdom Metazoa; phylum Arthropoda; class Collembola; order Symphypleona; family Katiannidae; genus Sminthurinus; species Sminthurinus aureus. The sequence continues at coordinate 9,181 of JAQGBH010000050.1, forward strand.
TTGTCTTGTCTTGGTGTTGATTTTGGAGCAGGAATCCAAATTCCAAATTCAGAATCCGACGACTCTGGACTCTGAAAAATGTCTCGTCCCTTTTATTTTTTGATTTATTTATTGTCCATGTGACTTTGAGTTTTGAGATTTGAGTGTTGTGTTTTGTCTTCTGTGTTCTGCTTTGCTTCTGTCTGCCGACGAGTGACAAGTGACGGCTTTATTATTCAGTGTTAAGCGTTTTGTGTTTAGTGTTTAGTGTTTAGTGTGCTGTTTCCGTTTTGCTCAAGTTGCTTTTAAATGTGAAACGTCAATCGTCAATTTACAAACGTCAATAGTTAATTTCCGTTTCGCTTTTTCCTTGCCTTTTGTAAAAAAATAAAAAACAACTCCAGAGTCCAGAGAGAAAATGGGTAGTAAAAAAGAAGAGTTGGAGGAAGAAAAAATAGCCTTAAAGTCCACAGAACCAGAAGACGAGAATGAGGATGAGGATGGAGAAGCAGAAGAAGAAGACGAAGAAGACAAGGGAAAAGATAGAGATGAGACTAAAAAGGAGAAAGGAGAAAGTACAGTGAAAAAGGAAGTGGATCCGGATTCTTACCCACATTTCCCACAACCACGATATGAAGAGGAAATGGCATCCTACCAACTTCGAGATGACTGCAGAATCCCAAGACTTTTCCTCAAAGTTTGTACTTTGTATAACAACAGTAATTTGTACATAGTTAATAATTAATAATAATATAGTATTTAATTATATTGCTGTTCAAAAAGCAAATAATATATTATAAATCATTAAAAACTGATGTGTGATTTTGTTTGTAAATTTTAGTTGTACTTTGGCGGAGGAGCTATTTTGTACTCATTTGTGACGATTTGGGTATTTTTTGGCTGTCTCTTTAGGGGCCTTTCTTTTGGAAAGGCGGGATGGTACCACACGCTCTGGATAACCAGTAAAATATACAATATAAAATACACAGAGATTTTTCCAAACTTTTAACCATTTATCATTTATCAAAGTGTGGTTCCATTTTCCATTGTGTTATACCTTTTTGTTATGAGTCATGAGTCATGAAGATTTTTTTCTTTGAATTTTGAATTTCTGTACAGTTCTCATTTGGTTGTCAACGGGTCTCACAGAAATTTGTAGTAGATTAGGGAAGAAACTTTTTGTCAGATCGGTATGTAAAAAATCAAATAATAATGATAAAAAGTAAAAAATAATACGCATGAAATCTATAATATTTTTTTGTTATTGGTATTGGATATTGGATTGTGTTTTAAATTATAAATGTGTAATAAAAAAAACTTTAAGGAGCGTCCTGATCAACTCAGGTTTGGAGGGGCAGCTTTTCTAAAAGTCTTCACCGATGCCTTAATATTCCATGCATTAATAATAGCTTTGAAGGTAACATGATAAAAGATAAAACATCAAAATATCTACAAAATATGATGTATTACGTTTTGTTTGTTGTTTTATATAAAGCATAAAACATACAACACATGCTAAATTTTAACATCTAAAATGAGAGACTGTTTTCCTTTTTATCTTCCCATTTCATTTTCAGGATATTCATGTGGATTTATACCACGAATTTTTCCAATTCATCGGACCACTAATTTACTTTGCACTTTTGTACCTCGTCATCCTCGTGGAAATATTCATGGCCTTTCTCACTGTTGCCCTGATTGAAGACTCGTGTAAATGTTTCGCCTACATGGAAATCTTTTGTAAATACAGGGAAGAGTTTATGTTGAAATACTGCACGATGGAGGATGTTTAAAATTACTAATATTTGTATTAGTTGTTCATTGTGCGAGATAATAAAAATGAAACCTATTTTTTTTCTACTCCTAATTACAAAATTGAACACTTTTTTCTGCTTATTTATGAATTGTGATTACGCAATGGAATATACAATATGAAAGTGCATAAGACAAAATACAATACACGAAGCATGATTTCAACTTTCAACATATAAAAATAGCGGGGATTTCCAAAATGACTAATGATGATGGCTAGTGTAATCAAGATAATCAGTAATGGCAAATGGCAATAATAAATTGTCAGGATTTCTTTGTGGTCTGAAAAAAAGAGCTAAAATTTTGCCGCAAAAAAAGAAAGTAATTTTGTTGCACAGGGCAACAGTTTGTTCTGTGTTGTTTTTTGTTTCAAGTTTTCGGATTTCGGATACGGTAGAACCTTACAGCAATTTTCAATTCATCTGACATCTGATTTCTGATTTCTGATTATAGAATTTTGAATAAATGAATAAAGTGCCAAAATAAAAGCCAAAAAAATACAAAATTTGGACCTGTTTCCAATTTTACACATTTTATAATTTTATATTTTGTATAAATTATAAATGATAAGATCAAAGATCCGAGACTCATTGGCTCCTTCAAAGTAGAATAAAATTGGCTTGCTAAATTCAAAATTAATGTGTAAGATAATAAAAATTCAGACAGACATTAAGTAAGATAAGCGGAGGACTAGGTCCTCCTGTATTCATCTTGATCCCCTCATCACTGGACCGGAACCAGAAAAATGTCGTGTGGACGAGGACCCGACGTAACCAAATAATTTTTCACTGTATTCTGTATTTTCTATTTTCTATTTCATTGGAATGGAATATGATTTAAATACATTTTTCTTGTACATGTTAGTGTCCCAGTCTACAGCGATCATGCTGCCCTCCAGGACCACGTTACAACATTTTCGACATGATGAACGACACATGTGCTCGAAAACGATGGAATGATGTTAAAGGGCAGGTGATGTTTCCTTTTTCATTATCTAGGAAAACCCAAATTGAACACAAATTTTCTGTTTTCTATTGTCAGTTGTCAATTATTATTAATGATTTTACTGTTTCAGTAAAATCATTAAATTCGATATTCGATAACAAAAACGCTGGGTTTTCTACATTCTAAATTCTAAATTCGACGTGTATTATGTATTATATTAGATCTACGGTAAAACACCCTGTGGTCCTGCTTGTGGATGGTGTGCATGTGATTGCATTGCTCCATGTTGCCGATTTCCACCCAAACGATGTCCACCGCCTCCACCACCACCTCTTTCCCTCGGAAGTCGCCATCGTTGTAACCCTAATCGAGCCTGTGGCTTCATTGTGAAACAGTCAAACTACCCCGGTGGTCGACCTCAATGCTGTCCTTATGATCAAGGTTGTCCAAGTGACTGTTTCTGTCCTCCTGGCTCAGGCGGACTTTGCAGTGCCTCGACACCAAATGTTGTGGGAAGTTGTCCATGTGTACCTGGAATTACCTGTAAAAAACCACCAAGATGTTGCCCCGTACCAGATCCATGTTGTTCATCTTGCTGTCCTGCATCATGCTCTGTCACCTGCCGTCCTGCCTGGCGACATAATGCCTTGAAGACAAATCCGTATTGTCTACAACCACGACCACTCCCCGCCCGTTCTTTCAGATACAAGTGCTGGATATCACAATTTGAAGGGAAATTGGATTCTAATTTGTGTCCTTCTCGCTATTCATCTCAAGTTGAACGGAGCGGATGTAACATGGTGGTTGTGGATCCACCGCAATGTGATGAATGCCCGCCATGTCCGTGTCATCCCTGTTGTGATTAAATTTCCAGTATCCTGCAAGTCAAAATATTATCGAAATCGAATACCAAATGATACTGAAACTACATGTAGAACAATTAAAGAAAATTGACATTTGTTGTTTCTGGTCTGGTCTGATGATGAGAAAATGGATCTCTTGCCAAATTAGCTATAGCATTGAAAATTTTTGAAATATGCATTTTCTCTTTTCTGAAAATTATTCATGAGGCTGATTAATTAACAATAAAAATCATAGTACGCTTCAGGCTGAATCTCTTTTGTACAACAGTTTTTAAGCGTTTTTATTTTGCTTTTGCATTTTGTCGTTGAAAACGGAGAAACCATACGAAAACTACAATGAAAGAGCAATATATATTTTTGACTTTGTGGTTTTTTAAAAAACTTTTATGTATCATAAAATTTAATGTGTCTATAGAAAATAGAAAATAACTCGAAAAAACAACAGACTCGCTCTCTAATAAAATTCTAAATTCAATTCTAAATTCTAAACTCAACTCAAACCATTTCTAATTTTTGCCGTCTATATCATTATCAAGCCAAGTGAGATAATGAATCTCCTCTCCCTCTGAATTCTGAACTCTGATTGAATAATGAAACTTGATTTTGCATTTCATTTGTGTCAACTGTCAACCCATTCCAATTTTGAACTTAATACACGTGACACATATTTTCAAAAATGAGCAGACTAAACACCAAGTCGAGGATTGAATTGGCTCATCTAAAACGCCAATTAGAGCTCCGCGTACAACAGCCCTGGAAAAGTTCTAATCTTCGTAAAGAGCCACCAGTTTTTCCTTCAGCAGTGACAAAAGGTACACTCACAGCATCCGGAAATTTTCTTTCAGCTCCAAATACAAACACAAATATTACAAATGGAGCGCAAACAGCTACATCTACCAATACAAAAACAACCGCATCAGCCCCACAGCCTTTTGCCACTTCAACTACAACTCCAATTCCAATTCCAACGGGCACAGCTAACACAAAAAACACCAGTGCCAGTAGGAACAACAAAAACAGCAATAGTAATCCTACTGCTACAACACCATCTGCTGGTGGATCAGGAGAAAATGAATCAAAAACACAGTCACTACTATCAGGACCATTACCTCCAGGGCCATTACCAGGGACAGCTGGTAGTAACAATGAGACTTTGCGCCCTAGTAAATTTGACTACAAATTTGTTTTTACAAACACTGCCATGAGGAAAGAAGATCGAATTTTTCGAGTCAAGAATCCTGGAGTGGCTATTGAAAAGGATATGAAGATTGTGAAACCACTGATGGCCACCACCTCATTCCTCCCTTACGGTGTAACAATAAGGAATCCGCACATGTTTGAAGAGGATCAACTGGCAGTTATTCAGAGGAGGCAGCAGGTTCATAATATAACTTATCCAACTCCGCAGTACAATCCCTTTATGACCGTACGACGAGAAAGAGGATCAAAGGCAAAGTTAATGAGCAAGAATAACAACAATAGAAAAGAAGGAGCTGGAGCGGGAACAGGAACACCATCGTCCTCTTCTCCAGCACCAGTTTCAGTCTCAGAATCGGTATCAGTTTCCGCATCAAAACTACCCTCTCGAAATACGGGGCAGAATGTACAGGGCTTCACGGCTCAAATGAATTCAGCGACTAGAACTCCCATCATCCCGAATCGTTACAGTTCAGGACATGCAAAAGCCAACAGGAAAGTCAGATTGGCACATGCTTTACAGAATAAAAATACATTGTACGTGAATATTTTACTATTATTATTATTATTGTTTTTTTATCATTTTACGGCACAATTCGACATTCGAAGTTTTTTTTGATGAATTTATCCTGATTTTTTTTAAAGCGGCAAAGGTAGCGCTCAATTCAATTCAACTGCCCTTCGAGACAGTCAATTTCGTCAGCAGTTTCAAAATCTTGAAAAGCCGACAAGTGACGTCGAAACGAATATCAACATCAAGGGTGAAAATTTTATAAGAAACCGTCATAAACAGGCTGTGGATAACCTTTCAAATACAGTTCAACATTTAAATCGCTACGAAGAGCGGTTAAAACACTATTTGAAATCCAAAAATACAATGTCACATGCTGGAAAGGCCCTTAAGCAACTCTGCGCCCTCCGTTCTAAAAAGATAAGTCAACTTTCAAAATTGGCGGTAACTCTTCCTCATGACTTGTCAACAACATCGAATAACAACACGAGACAACTACTCCGATCTCAACCAGCTTTTCAAAACCTCTCAGCACTAGCAACTGCAGATCAAACAACAACTAATTATAATAATAATAAAAATCATAATAATAATAATAAATTGAGAAATAAAGGGACAGCTAACCAAAATCAAGGACAAACAGTACAAAACGAACAATCCGAATCAGAATCAGAATCAGCAAAACTTCCAAAACATCCACAAAATTACTTGGAGGATCGAAAATTTATAAAAAGTCCACTTGATACACAAAGACTTTCAAGAGTCATTGGTAAAAAGAATTGGTCATCCAGTGAAAAAAATAATAGAAATCTTGGTCAAAAGTGGACAAAATACAATAATAATCTGATTAATAATCATATCGGGTTTAATATCAATAGTAAAAATTCAATTATTATGAATGCTCCGGATTTTAAAATTACCCCGCTACAAGCTGCAATGATGGAGGGCGTGGACCTGGATCAAATTTCCGATTTGATTGGTAGTCCAAAACCAACAGGTTTTAATCCTAATCAAAGTCAGCAAAAAATTGGTCCTATGCCCGTGAAAATCAATACTAATAATAGCAGTAATATTCGTAGTACAGCAAGTCCTGTAAATGAATCGAATAATGATGATAAAACTAATATTATTAATAATGAGGATAATATTTCTAGTTTTTTAGCTGATAAAATGAAACCTACCGTCTCTCTCTTTCGGTATAATGATAGAGATAGAGATGTTAGATTATTAAGGCCAACAACAACGAACAAGTCCAGATTTTCAAACCTCCCATCATTCAATGATGCTAGTGGGAGGGATAATTTATCTCCCTTTAATTTTGGAAGTGAGAGGTCATCTCAACATAATTTAGGGTACGGAGTTGCTACCAGTGGGATTGAGAGTCGAAGAGAATCACAAATATTCCGAAGACTTTACAATGAGTATCATCTACATGAAGATAAAATACAGAATGAGTTGAAAAAGGAGGAGTGGAGCGGTCGCAGGTCACGGGAGAAAAAACAATCAGATCAGTCATCAAAACGGATTGTAGAATTAAATAAACAACTCAACTATCGAAAAGTTGTACAACTTTGAAAATAAAAAAGACAAAAAATAAGCATTATTTTTTATTTTTTATCCAGTGAAAAAAATAAAGAGTAAAAACAAGACCTTTGGTTTTTTTATTTTTGATCCACATGAATTTTTCTACCTAAATTTTGGCTTACTTTGAGCTTTGAGTTTAGAGTTTTGAAACATTTTACTGCGCATTTAACTTTAAACTACCTTATTGAAGCTTTACCCTTTGAAACTGTAAATTAAGCTTGGCATTTGATTTGGCTTGCTGTAGGTTGTAGCAGGTTTCATTATCTTTGTTTATTGTCCATTCACCATTTGTTTTTGTTTTAGACATTATTTAAATTAGCCTTGTCATTAATTTTTTCCTACTAAATAACATGTCGTGTCCTAGATGCAGCTTATTGAGAATTGAGAGTTTTGTGTTGCGAGCTCATGATATTATGAATTTGTTCTTTGGGCTTTGATTTTTTATTTAAAAAAAGATTAAAGTTCTCCTATAAAAATTCCAGATTCCAGATGAATATCGCCTTGATTTTATTCATAGTGATTAGTGCTTTGTCCACTACCCTTTTTCAAGTGGATGCGACACCTGGCGTAATAATAATAATCATAATAAAATTACTAGTCTCACTATTATAATTTTTAGTTATTTTTGATTATTCTATTTTCCAATTATACGGCTACTATTTTTATTTTCAAATAATAATAATTGAAATCTTTTTTATTGATAAAAATGAAACAGTTTCTTATTCCTCCATCGACGAAAGCTGAGGAAAAGAACAGCGCATCTGAAAAAAGTCCGTGACACCTTTTGCCTCATATGAATCACGATTCTGTGATCTGTGATCAGTGGAGTAAAAAGAAAAACTTGTACAAAATTACAACTTACAAGTTTACCTTTTATTCATTTAATTACATGTAAAACACAATCCGGATTTGATTTACATTTTCCATTCACATGTATATATTTAATAAATTATACATGCTTAATAATTACACAAAACAACAATACAAAATATAAATGTACTCTACAATCCACAAGCATGAAAAACAGTACCATACAAAATATAAAAAATATAGATAAAATATACACAAAATACAAAATACACAATACACAGCATACAATAAATAAATTAAACCTTATACTCTAATCCCAAATACAAAATACAATGGAGAGTAGTTAAAAGTCAAAATAATTTGACAGGATATAAATTATAAATATTTTTAGTAGTAAATAGCATAGTATCATTATAACAATCAATATTCAATTGTAGCTGTTGTTCATTGTTCAATAATCAATAATACACGTAATAATAATATAGTTATTATTAATAATACACGACGTGATAACAAAATGTTATAAAAAAATACAATATGTAATCATTATTTCGAGCATGAATTTCCAACTTGGCGATGTTTCATCAATCTATTAATCATTATTAATTATTATTATATTAATTAATTTTTGATTTTTAGCCTTGTAAAAGGATAGGGGAGGGGGAAGGGACGGATTGTTTTTCAATCGACTGAGATTGAAGAGGTGGAGAGATGTGAGACATTTCATGTTGCTCCTTATTGTTATTAGTATGACTATTATGGCCGCCATTTTGAATATCACTGCCAGTCCCAGATCCAGGGCTAGGCTCATCCGTTTTATGGTGGTTGTTGTTATTGTTGCTGTGCACATTAACTCCTGGTCGAGGAATTAGTGCATTATTATTATTCTGAGGTTTCATAATACTGTACATACGTCCACCATTATTATTATTATTGTTATGATTATTTTCGTGATGAATTATTTTACGGTGGTGCATCACAGGATTATTATTGTTGTTGTTGTTGTTGTTGTTGCTTATTTGATGCAAATTGGAGGATAGCGTTTGAGATGCTCCTGTGTAAAAAGGTAAGACATAATATCCTTTTGGATTTGAGGCACTTCCTTGTTCATGTTTATTATTATTAACATTAGAACTCTGCGGCTGTTGATGCTGATGAATTTGACCACCTGCCATAAACATTTTCTGCGGCTGTTGTTGTTGTTGATGATGAGAAGGTGGATGTGGAGGATGAGCCCCATGAGCAGAAGGAGGTTGTTGTTGGAAAATGCTCGGTGGTTGATTTTGTTGTTGTTGTTGTTGTTGTTGATTTTGTAGTTGTTTTGGAATCATGTGTCCATGTCGATTGCCACTTGGTGGATGATTATGATTATGATTTTGATTGTGTGGGGAATTTGGTAGTGGTGGAATTCGACGGTAGGAAATTGGTTGATTATGATTATCCGACATTGGAATAACCAGAGTGTGCTGTGATTGCATCAAATGGGGATTTCCTTGAGAATTATGAACATTCATTACAGGTCCATGCGCATGTCCGTGAGGGGGAGGAGCAGGCAATGGTGGATGTTGTAAATTATGAGGTGGCGATGGACCATGTCCATGACTGTGGCCATGGTTGTGACTGTGACCATTGTGTGAGGACGGATGTCCTGGAGGTGGTTGTGGTTGTGGTATTTTTACCAAGTGACCATTCACACTTACGTTTGGCAATGGGATTTTACCATGCGGATGCTGATGTTGCGGTTGCGCAGGTGAAAATGGCGCAGGTCCTAGTAAATGATTTGGCGGTAGGTGCATTTGTGGATGTGAGTGCGAGTGCGAGTGTGAATGGGAATGAGAATGGTACATGACATGATGAGGAGGAGAATGAGAATTTGTGAGGACAGGTCCAATTATGGTCATTTTTGGTGGACTGTTTAATTTTCCCGCTCCTTGTTGTCCATTTCCATTTCCACTGGTTACTCCTTCTATGGTTTTTGCCTGTCTTCTCCCTGCCAGGAGAACTGGTCGTGGTTTTAAGGCTCTTGAAGATGGTACAAGTCCTCGATTGGATATTTTATTACCATTGCCATTCACATGTTGATATTTTCCAATTCCATTTGATGATTGTAATGATGAAGAAGATGATGATGAGGAATCGTGGCGATAGCTGGATGACTTCGGTCCTAAACCTTGACTATCCAACTGTTGTAAAATGTATTGTAAATGAGAGGGTAGGACAACATCTGGATCTGCACTTTGATACGGTTGGGCTACTAATAACGGAGAAGAGGAGCTGGAAGCAACTTGACCTTTTGTATCATTATTATTTTTATGCTGCATGACTGCCCAATATGATTCCGACATTGGATTGGAAGTTGAAGGAACTCGATTTGGAAAGTATGGGCTTTGATTTCCATTTCCATTTTGATTTTCAGCCATTGAAGTCTGGGAAGTGGAGGATGATTTGGATGTTGAAGAGGTCGAAGATGATGATGATACTTTGATCACTGTCATTTCTGATCCGGCTCCAGAGATTTTCCTACCATTCCCATTTTCTTCTATTCCATTTTCAAGTTGTTCTGTTAATGGAATATTTGTTTTTGCGTTTGTATTTGGTGATTCACCAGGTTTATTATTATTATTATTATTATTGTTATTATTAATTCCTCCGTATTCTTCAGGTGGATCCACGCAGGTCAATTTGCGTTGACCACGATGTCCATTAACCAACTCTCCATCATTTTCATTATTATCCCTCTCTGTCATGTGACAAATACGGATTTTGACCTGCTCAGACGTTGTTACTGTTGTGTTATATTTATTATTATTATTATTATTATTATTATTGTTATTATTTGAGTTAGACCCTTCAAGAGATGAGGAATTTTCATTTTCATTCCCGTCCTCCGTTTTTTTGTCGTTATCTTTGTCTCCCTCTAGATTTTTATGCTTATCATTTTCGCTGTCTCTATCCATATCTTTGTATTTAAATTTGATGGGTGACTCTAGCTCCAGAACTTGACTTGGACTTATTTTGGTCGGTCGAATGACACTCGGAGAATCCATGTCGGTGTCAACAGGGAGTGTGACTGTTGTCTCCGTTTCGACAGAATTTATCTGAGATGTTGTGACCTCTTCTCTGTCCCTCTCACTACTACTGCTACCGGTTGGAACAACTTCTGTTTCTTCATCAATTTCCACATCCGTTGGCAGGGTTGAGACACTAACATCATTGTCCACCGCTTCTTGTTGTATTTCCTGTGTTCTTCCCTCTGTGACTGGCACCAGTTCATCACCGTCATCATGTCCTAAAAGAAGCATGGTGTCATCCATCACTGCAGGGAATGATTCAACCGGAGTACCAAAATTAGGAACTGGAATTGTCTCCACTCCATTTAGTTCTTGATTGTGTAGTAGATGGTGCTGATGTTGGTGTTGGTTCTGGTTCTGGTTCTGGTTCTGATGTGGATGATGATAATTTTCTATGGGCATCGTATGCATTGGTGTTTTGTAGTGATAATTTTCTACAGTATTATTATTTGGGAGGGATTGAGTTGGTGAAATCGGATGAGTTGGATGTACCGGCTGCCATTGAGACCACTCCACTGGGGCTTGAAGTTGATACGTGGGTCCAATTACATCATCAGGAAGAGATACCAGTGGCGGCGGTTTCATTGAGACGTCAATGTTCAAATTGTCCATCATCAAGTTGGTAGATGGCGCTGGATGGTGACCTGGATTTTGGTTGGGACTGTTGGGATCTCCACCATGTTTCACGTTCAAATTTACGGGGATTATTCCGTAGGGGGAAGATGAGAAATTATCATCAAGGATGACTCCGTGATTGGAATTGGGGTTGTGACCGTGCTCATAAACACTGCCTGTTTGTCCCGGAGGCACAGGAGAGTCATTTAGTGGTTTTAGAGTTGACGAAGTGATTGTATTATTCTCCATTATTCCAATTTGTGGCACTTGGATCAAATTGCTCGAGTGGTCCGAGGCCTGCTAAAACACACACACAAGCGAAATAATAAACATGATGATTAACATATTAAAAATTGAACTTTTTCTGTTTTTTTTAAATGATTATTGTGAATATTGTTCATAGTACATACCGTTGGATAAGTGTCATATGGATAAATTGGATAGCCTGGAGGTGGCCTGTTGTTGTTATTATTATTATTATTGTTGTTATTGTTGTTGTTGCTAACAATACTATTTGTAGACGTGGCACTGGAAGATATTCCATTATTTGTTCCTGATGATGCTGGAGCTGGTCCTGGTGCTGGAGCGGGACTGAATCTAGTTTTGTGACAGACTCCCGATTGTAGAGTGATTGTCACAGGGATTCCAGACGGAAGGAGCAGACCACGAGAACAGAAACTCATGCTGTAAAAAATTCAGTTGATTAATTATTTATGTCTTAATTTTTATTGATCTTTGATATTTTTTGATATTATCATGTATTTATTTTTTGGTTTGTGTGGTTCGTATTTAAATTGTAACTGACCTTTGTCCGTATGCATTTGTTATAATGAACCGTTCCATGCTCCAACGTGATATGCCACTGTAGAGCCAACCTTGATACGCCGTGTATTTTAATTGAACTTGGATTGGTTCTGTGATGGCGGGATGAGCCACAATCATTCGCTGCAGAACACTTCCTGCCACCATGTTGTCCTTCACCGTTCTAATTTACATAAAAACAAATGGCGCATTTTTTTATTCCTCTGAATTTTAAATTTTAAATGTCAAATTTCTTATGCTTAATTATGTTCGAAATTCAAAATTAAAGCTTACTGAGTCACTAAAAAGGTTTCATTGACAAAGTCATGACCAATTAGAACTGCTTCCAGCCCTCCGTAAGTCGTTATGGGCGCTGGACTTGGACTGCTCTCAAGAGTAACTCTGAATTGATTGGCTAAACAACGAACGAAGATAAACAACCAAAAATAATGAACCCATATCTTTTAATGTCACGAACGAGGAAAATTTTGGACCATTTTTAATTTTAGAATTCGTGATGTAGGATGAGAAAAAAATAATTAAAAATTCTAATATAGCCAATAACTAACCACAAAAAGGTTCATCTTCTCTTGTGACGAGGTATAAAAGTCCTTTCTTTGGATTTGGCAGTCTGTCTGCATAATAACCCATATTGCCGCAATGATTTGGATCCCAATTAAAACAATTCCCTGTGAGAAACTTGTCATAATTTTCACAGGCAAAGGCTGGAAAAGGACAGCGTGGAGAAACAGATTCTGTGAAAAACTTGTACGCTCGTCTGTGATTACACAAACTTCGACCATCACCATCCGACGCAGCTGTAAATAATAAAAAAAAACACCATATTCAAACAAAGAAAATTAGCAACAATGCTGAAACTTTGCATTCAATAGAACTAATGATAATACAAAATTCAAGTAAATCGTACACACCAGAGTACGGAGATAAGAAATCCCGGACGGCACCCAAGAATAAATTTGAGCAACCCTTTTGAACTCGACCACCATTGGGATAAAAATCCACCTAGTTTACAAATTTCAAATTTCAAATGCATCAATTACTATACATACAATAAAATAAAACGTAAAACCTTTCACGGCACAATTAATATTAATTTCTCTCAAGCTCAAAGCTTTTCAAAATTTCTGAATACAAAAGATTTAATTAAAAGAATGAGTGTGTATTTTGTTTTATTTTACATGTCCCATTGGCTCCCATGACCCCAATCCTCCCATTAGTAAAGAGTCCCCATTGGAATGTATCACATCCACAAAAAGTGCATCGTCCAAATCCAAACGAACTTTTGGATCGTACGACTCAAACAAAGGACCCGCTAAAACACACACGAAAATTATACATAACGTCAAAATACAAAATACAGATAGAAAATTATTTACATATTATTAATTTATAATATTATTATAAAACGTAAAACATTACTAATAATTACTAGAGAAGATAAAAACCGAGATTAATTTTATAAAACGTGTAATTTCTACTCACCCGGATCCAGTCCTGCAAAGGGCAAAAGAAAAACAAAAGAAGAAACATTGCTCATTAGATTCTATTTTACATTTTACATTTCATATTTCATAAAGATGGGCAATGGACATTTTACACCCTTTATGCGTGTAAAGTATAAAGATTAAGTACATTTTCATGCTGCATAATAATATTGTTTTTGTTTTTGTCACACAAATAATTAAAAAGTGTATCATTGCAGTTCACACGAGGAACGTCGAACGATGAACGATAACAAAAGAAAAGAACAAAAGACGTCTCACGTCTTCCTTCCTTTTGCAACAAGATGAGAAATTGGGGGTGCTACACAAAAATAATGTGTTTTTTTGTGTTCAACGTGTAAAATGTACAGTTTAGAGGGAAAAGTTTGAAAATGTGCTATTTTTCTCAGATCTTGAGCTGATTTGAGATTTGAGTTTAAATTTGACTAGAACACGCAAAGCCTTTTGAAAATAATTGCATCTAATATCTAAATATCAACAATCAACACAAATAAAACATTTATATCCATGTGTGATGTTTGTAGTTTGAACATTAAACATATCCTAATGACTTTTTATCTTGGAAGCGCATCATCATATAAAACATAAAACATTAAACATAAGAAAATACACAACAATCCCTTTTCGCAGGTGACTCTGACTTTACATGTTTCATTTTACACTAAAATCTCAAGTCTCAAGTCTCATATCTCAAATGTGAGGGAAAAACAGTAGAAAAACTTGTAAATTACTGTAGTTGATTATTTGGAATTTGGAAGCATGTAAAAAAATTGCTGTTCTCTCTCCTGTGTTTTGTTAGGTGCAGAAGAAGAAGATGCTTCTTTGTGTGAATTTTTTATGCTGTCCTCCTGACTGACTGACTCACAAGTCAGTAGTTTTCTCACTCACTCACATGAAATGACACAAGTAGCCCAGTTTTACTTTGTGCACTGTGCACTTTTTTTGTAGCAGTTTCCATTCATCCTGACTCCTGACTTATATCATTCATCAGTGTACATACGCATTCACTTTAGACATTAGATTGGATTTTACAGTGGAGCCGAGTCGAGCCGACTTGAGTATCAACTATCAACTCTTAATTCATTTAGTTGGAATTTATAATGCAGAGCACGCCTTGAGTTTTGAGTCTTGAGTCCATCAGTGACTGCAGCAGCAGCCAGTCACTGATAATTGGGACCAACATCAAAGTGCGTTCGCGTTTTTTTACAATCTGGTCATCATGATCTTTTCGTGTTTCTCCTGCTGCTGCTGCTGTTGTTGTTGTTGTTGTTTTGTCGTAAATGCCGTGTCATGAATTGCAATGCATTACAATTTACAATTTACCCCTCACCATTTGCAATAATCACAAATACATATTATGTACAATACAATAAAATGCAATCCATTTAGTTTAGCTTAGTGTAGTCAGTAGTCAGCATCAGCTTCAGTATCGGTATCGGCATCAGCATCAACAGGAAAAAAGGATCATTTCATGTTTCATGCCAGAAAAATCAAGATTGACAAGTTCAATCTTCAATCGCAATCCACCATTCACAATTATTACAACTTGCAATCGCTTTTATCAATTTTATCCAAGAGTTCATCTTTAACACGAAAAGGTATGTACACGAGTCATTCAATTTCTTCAATACTTGAATACTTCAATAGTTGAATGATTCAATATTCAATCATTTCTCTATACTTTTTAATTCATATGTCTTTGATGTGTCGTGTCATTTTTTCTTTTTTTTTAATTTGAATATCTCTTCCAAATTTCTGATTTCAAGTGCAAAAGTTACAAGTTGCAATCCATAATAAATAATAAAATATCATAGAATAAGAAAGTTTCTTACCAGTGATTCGACTCAAATTTTTGAGCTCCTGTCCTGCAAAACCCGCAACGTGTGCTCCGAGGGAAAATCCGATAAAGTGATAGTCCTGCGTTCGGCTGCCCAAGTGATCATTCAGCCAAAATACCAATAAAGCCACCTGAAAATACACAAAGTTTAATAATGCATAATATTATAACATACAGCATGCAACAAAATAATGATGAAGATCGATGAGATCGAATTAGCCCAGCTGATTTAAAATTTAGAATGTACAAAATACAAAATGTACATTTTAGATTGTAGATAGCAGATATATTTAAAAGTACTTTTAAAAGTTATTTTGTTTTAAATCCATTAATTATCATTTATCATTAGCACACAAAATACTTTAGAGTTTGGTATCATGCCGCAAAAATAAGGTTACTTTTATAATAATAATTACAATAATTTTTGTCTAGTCATCATTTCATTTGGCGAAGGGAACAAGAGTGAATAGAAAATAGAAATTTTGAACATGAAATAAAGAAAATAAAACACAAAACTTGCATTTTCTCATCTTCTTTAAGGATTTGGAATTTGGAATTGGAAAAGTTGCCTTATCCAAATGGAAACTTGTAAATTGTAAATTGTAGTCTCTACCACTACAAGAGAGACAAAAGAAATCAGTTTCAAGATTTCAAGGTTCATCTACATTTTGCATGTATTCATGCTGCATACTGCATACCTATACTGCATCCTGCATACCACTTTGAACTTGGATAATCGAGAATCGAGAATTGTGCAAGTTCTAAGGTAGGAGAACAAAGAACAAAGAACAAGCAGCAACATGTCAAAGAAGCAGGAGATGCATATTTTATATTTTATAGTTCCAAGTTCTAATTTAACAAAGTGTTTTGTGTTTTGCATGTTGCATTTTCCATGTTTATTCACACCACTTTTTCCTTTTTACCTTTTACCGCACTACATCATACATATGAAATAGATATAATAATAAACAGTGATCAAACATCAAACAATGAATAAAATAATGTATCTATTCCTGATTTTATATTTGCCTGCAGCCCACAACTCACAACCTACAGCACATCCTCTTGAGCCGTAAGCTGCATACTGCAAAATCCATTGTCCACAGTCCACACGTATCGTGTATAGTGTATCACATTACATTGAAAATTGGTAATTGCCAAAGCCAACGGCCAGCGGCCTTTGGACTTTAGATTAATGTAAAAATAAACAATGTACACAGACAAGAGATAGAATTTCACAAATTGCAACTGCAACATCTAATTGACAATGCATTTGAATTTTGAATTCGCATTGGGAAATGATGGCAGAATCAAGACACAAGACACACTTTTCTCCTCCTGTTTACTGTTCACATACATAAATAACATAAATGTACAGTGTGAAATGAGGAATGAGGGATGAGTAGCATTTGCGTCTATTTGAGTTTCTTTTCTTGACTGCACACTGTCAGCAAGTGATAATAAAAGTGAATAATAAAGTAATAACCATCAAACATCAAACATGAACGTCCAACAGCAAGAATAGACGGAAGAGAAACATGAGCAGTCATACTCTCCTCCGAGGTATCACAAATCACAAGTCACAAGCAACAAACAAGTGAGAGTGAAAGATGGAAATACAAACTACAAAATACAATGGAATAGGAAAATAAAAAAAACTTGGAATTGGAACACATCACGTATTATCTCTTCATTCTTCATGTCATTCTTCATGTCATTCTTCATTCTAGATTCGCATGTATAGTCAATAGTCATATGTACGATGCACACATATGCATTCATAATTCATATTCCCAACAAGGAACAAACACACATCCATCAAATGCATAAGCAATAAATAATTTCCTCTTGTGTCTTGTGTCTATTATGTATGATACACAAATAAGAACGGTGGAAAGAAAAAGTGTCAAGTTCACTTCATTGACTTGCATTCCATTTTCCATTATCCATCGCCCATTCTAATGTGTAATGTGTAATGTGTAGCATCAATATCAAAAAGGACAGGCATTTGCAATTTAAGTGTTAACTGTGTGTTGAAGAGTTGTGAATTGTGTAGAGCAGTTCAGTCATTTCATAAATAAATTTCTATTTACTCAAAATCTAGTTTTCCCTTTCGTCATCCTCTTTCTCTCTCTCTCTCTCTCTCGCATTCATATACATATGCAAACAAATTTCTTTCTTTCGTTATTTACTTGTATTTTGTGTGTTATTCACTCATTACTCATCACTCATCACAACCTTGGCCTATTTACAAGAGAAATATGTAGAAAATGCACTTGATCACTGACAGTGAAGAGACGAGTAAAGAGTGAAGAGTGAATGAATTAATGACCATGATGATTGAGTCAATTTTCCCTACCTCATCATCATCATCATCGTGATATTTTCTTCCGGCAAAAAAAACAACAAAACACTTTCAACCCAATAGAATTATTACAATAACTAATGGTGATTTTGATTGTTGTGGTATAAAAAAAATACAAAGTAAAAAGGAAAAAGTACCTGTTTGCCAATGAGTCGCGTGTTTACAGCAGCCCGGACATAATTTGGCATGGCAGCTCCATTCTCCCAGTCTACACAAATTATATTACATTCCACCTGAAACACAAAACACAAATCATTTTATTCGCCATTCCATTTTCCATTCGTAAAAAACATCACTACCAAATATCGTGTATTTTTATTCTTCAAGTCTTGATCACTGATAAAATTCAAAAGGTATGAAATATGGAATTTTCATGAACAAAATCAGGTCAAGTGTGATTATTTTAATTTTATACACAGTTTTTCAACTTGTGTTTTTTTAATTGTAATCTTCTTCCTGCTCCCTTTTTCTTATGAATTTACTATTTAGTAACTTTAGGATTTGGAAACTTACGACGGATAAAAGAGCGAGTCGCATTTCAGTCGCCCACATCCTTGTACAGGTGGATCCGAATCCGTGAATGATGACTTTTGTGGGGAGGGAGGCGTTGAAATGGGAATTGTACATGGTGGTAAAGTTAAAATAGGAAAATATTTGGGGTGTTTGTCGATTATGGCGGGTGAAGAGGAAGTATTTTGTGCCGACCTCTTCCGGTGGACTGGGCAACATGTCCAAGTAGTCAAATGGCCCTTCATCTCGAAAACAACCGAGCTCTCCATAACAAACTATCTCTTCATCTCGCTTCACCCTAAAATAAAAATACAACAAAAAAATGAAAATGAAAACAAAAACAAAAGGGAAAATTAAAACACTGAACACAGTCAATTAAATAATCCATGTAGCGTCACTGCAATGTGATGCATTATTAAAAAAAGATGTGCTGCGGATTTGTAGTTTGTATCTTTCAAAATACACACAAAACACACTACAGAATGTGTAAAGATTGTGCGTGTGTGAGTAAAAGTGTACCAAAATGTTTGGTGCTTGGTGTTTAATTATACGTAAGTGGTAAGTGCTATTAGGAATTGTCTCATGCGTAGATCTGATCACTGATCACAAACTACGATAATGATGACGATAGACGATGAGTAGATGAGTAAAACATAAATAGTAAATTGCAAATAGCAAAAGTAGAGAGTGTTTTTGTCATAATTTACAATAATAATTCATAATAGAGATACAAAGTAAAATACAAAAAATACACATGGAATTAAAAATTAAAAGATGAGATTGTTTCACTCGTGCATTATTCGCAAGTGTTAAAAGTGTTAAAAGTGTGTATCTGACTTTTCGTCTGTATGTCTGATTCTTAGTTTGTAGTTCTTAAATCTTAGTCTTGATTATTCGTCCATGAGAAGAATGCAAAGTGCAAAAATTTTTCTTGTCGTGCCCTATTTCATCTCCATTTATCAAACATACATGCGTGTGCTGATACTCTATACTCTGTATTCAGAATTCTAATCCATACTTACTTTTTACAAAAATACAAAAACAGATGAAGAAGAATTACAAGTTTCAAACTTGGAACTACGAGCTACAATCTACGACTGTCATATAAAACAAAGGGTTTTTGGGAAAAGAGTCCTTTGAAACTTTGAGACTTTGAAGACTTTGAAGACTGAATGAGAAAAGTACATCACAGTCAATTAACGCAAACAATCAAATCTCATTTTCATCCTCCTCCTAATATAGTGAATCATAATAATAAAGTGAAGACTAAAGAATCAAGATTGAAGAGGGAAACGTTAATTCCCAATCTTTTTGTATTTTGTATTTAGTATTTACATTAAACGGCTCAAAAATCCTTTTTATTCTTCCACTCACGCACGCACTTTTGTTTTGGATTCTTTTTATACATAAATGATGCTAAATGCTAAATACTTTGCACTTTACATTTCACATCATGCTTGCGCTACATTCTACATTTTAAAGTTATAATGGGCCTTTAAGTTTTTTTCATTATTTGTGTTGGTGCTTTGCTTTGTGCTATTAAGTGGAAATCCACAATCCACGCTGCTTCTAAATTCAAACTCTAATTTTTTAATTACCGGCACGTGACTTGAGAGTTTATTCTCCTCTTTTACACACATTTACCATAAAACTTAAAACTAATTTAAGATAAATGCAGAAGAAAAAGACAAAAGACTCAATTTTTCATGGGTTTCCTATTTTATATTTTATCCTTGAATATTGAATATTTGTACCTGTGATGGGTGGAATTTGTGCCTATGCCCGGATACTTTTTCCTCTTGGCATTCTTTCGGTTGTGCCATTCAGTCAAACTTGTGACTACGGCCCGGAAGATTTCTTCATCATGAAGTTCGTCGTCATCCGGTGCATGCCTTTGATATTTCAGACTTTTTCCTCCGTGTAAAACATTGGTTGTGGATTTGATATTGGATTTGGGTTTGGAGTTTCCCTTGATATCTGCATCCCTTTTGAATCTGATATCCACATATACATTTGGATTTACATCTAGATCTAGATTTGTTTGTGTAGCTGCGACTGTTTCTGTTTCTACACAATTCCCTCGGTGTATCTCCGCTAAGAAAATGGCACTGAGTATGAGTAAAAATATTGTAGCTCCTATTCAAAATCAAAATAGGAAAAAGAAAACAAAGGTTAGAAAGGTTACAAATTAGTACAATTAATTATTGTAGATACTTTCAACAATCAAAGTTCAGAGCACATACGTAATTTCAAATATCACATATCAAATATTAAATATAAATGATGATTGGATTTTGGAGTGCACTTTGCAATTCAAAATGCACTTGCAATTTGAAATTTGAAATTTACAAGTTACAAGAAACACTTTTGACTTTTGATTTTACGCTTTACACCCTACACTTTAACATTTACAATAAGAACACTTTTACGCTGTTTTATGTTTTATGTACCATGTAAAATAAAGAGAGTACAGTCATGGAAAAAATAATGTACAATGTATAATAATGTTCATCAACTAAAAGGTGTACAATTTTCAATAATAATTAATAGTATTCAAGATTCAAGTCTTGCATCTTGACTCTTGACTCTTGACTCTTGACTCTTCAATCTTGACTTTTGCTTCTTGAGCATTTAAAATAGTAGAAATTTTCTGTGGACTAATTCTAATTCTAAATGATTATATCATGATGTACTTTTTAAATATTAGCACAAGTCACAAGGCACAAGTTTAAAAATAATTGGATCTATTAGCCACGGAGGAGCAGCAGTTATTAGCATCAGCATTTACCATTTGCATTTCCATTATTTTCTCTTGTACTTTTGCAATGAACCCATTTAATTTTAGCTTCAAGTCACTCTCATCTCTCAACATTTCTTTTTTCATGCTCGTCAACACAGTCAACTCAAAACTCCAAACTCAAAACCATCATGAATGAAGGAATGAGAAAAAAGGGAAAGAAGGAACACGAGCAAGAACAAGAAAAATAGAAAAGTACATGAATTTTGACTTTGGTTTGTCGTTGAAATTGGAATTACAACTAGAATTACCTATCTCCTATCTCACTGAGATAGATATTCCATTGAAAATTGAGAATTGCAGCATGACAAATCACAATTTTTTTTCTTTCTATTCTTCTCTGTCATTGATGTTTCTGGTTCTGTTTCTGTTTTCTACAGTCTACAGTCTACAGTCTTTTACACTTTACAGTAGGATTGTTCATCATTCATCATTCATCATATGTTTCATGTGGTTCTACATTCTACATTGTACATCTTTTTCTTCTTCAAATAATTACGGCTGCCTAATCTGTCATAATCATAATCTGCCTAATTGAAGTTAATTGGGGAAAAGTGGAGCTTTCGCGAGCATATATTGTACATGTAAATGCATGTCACTCTCATGTCTCATGTGTATTTATGGAAAATGTGTACAAAGCACAATGTACAATGTGTCTTCTCAATTTAGTTGTCTCCATTTTCCATTTTCCATTCTCCATTCAGTTTGAGTCAATTATTAAAGCTGTGTGCGTTTGCCTGATTATTGCATGGTCACATCTTTTCGCTTTTCATTTCCCTTTTTTGTCATTTATACCTCTACACTCTACACTCTACAGCATACATGATGTATTATGTATTTTGTATGTTCATTTGGATTGGGCTTGGATGTTACATTTCAATTCGTTTGTTGACAACTGACAGCTATCTGTACTCTGTACACTTGCAATTTTCACCGTTCACCATTTACCGTTTGCACAACAAAAATTACTATTATATTATCCATTCATTTTCACCCAGTCACCAGTCAAATAACAAATAACCTTGAACATTAAATACTCAGCAGCGAACAGCTGTCTACATGAAAAACCACCCTCAAATCATTTAAACTCTTTTCTATTTTCTTCTCATCTCCCCGTGATTCCGTTTTATAAATGATGAAGTCATATTTGAATACAAATTTTACATTGCAATTTGCCATCATTATTGTTGTCACTTTTCAGTTGTCAGTTGTCAGGTGTCAGGGATTTGTGAAAACGTAGTAATTATTGGTAAAATTCAACAGCTCAATTTGATGCTGATGGGTTTTGAAAATTGAAAATTAAAACAGTTGGCGTGATTTTGCACAGTCAAAAATTTCACCCAGTTTCCATTTCTTATTTTTATACAGTAAATCTCTCGAGTTTTCTAGTTTTCTTGATTTGGTATTTGGTTTTTGAGAATTTATCAGTGATTTAAAATTCGAGATTCGGGGGAATAACCTGACAAATGTAAAATGTACAGACTACAGACAATGGACGGTTGAAATAAGAAATGCGTGAGGTCTATTCTATTGTACTGTGTAATACGTAATACGCAATTTTTATTTACATGTGTAATAATAATAATTGCAGTTATTGTTGAATTGTAGAGTGAAGAATGTGATGTTATACAAAGGCATAAGATAAAACATATATTATATAGAATATAAAATATTGTATGTACATAGATGATTGAGCTTCCTCTCAAATCTCGAAAATATTACAAACTCTCTCAATTCTCAGCGCTATTTATTTATTTTTGTAGGGAAACTTTTCACATCCACTTTCGACTTTGAGTTTTATGACTGATTGTGAATTTTAGTTTTAGTTAGGAGTTTTGAGCATTGAGCATTGAGCATTGTAGAAAAATACATATACACAGACCGAGAGAACAAAGATAACATAATATTACATGAATCTCCAATTTGTAACGTACATAATAATAATAATAATAAAAAAATATTGTACACAATACGCAATACTCAAAATGGTACAAAGTACAAAGTACATAATATGACATCAGTTTAAACCATTCCAAGTATTTTTTGCAAGTCGGCGTTTTAAACACTTTCTCAACAAAGTACCAAATACCAAATACAAAGCACAAAACACAAGACTTTCAAATGGTGACAAGTGGTGAAAAAAACCAAAGCAAGAGACAAAATCAAGCGTAGGCCAATCTCAAATCTCAACTCTCAAGCATCAAACATGTAACACAAAACACTGTAAATCACACAAGTCGTACGCACACCTTTGTATTATGTATTTTGTGTGTTTGTTGTATGTACTTTGTACTTACATAAAACTGAAACCTTTTTAGCTCAAGTTTGTAAAATTGTGGCAAATACTAATAGGTTCATAGTTTTCACTTTCTTTTAAATACTGATGGGACTCCAAGCTCAAAGCTCCAATTCCAAAGGTACAAAAATATTCTTGGGTGGTTCAATTTTCGACTTGAAACTTGAACATTGAACATGCTAAAATCATAGTTATAGTTCCTACATGAATGCTCTAGCTTCTTGATTACGAATGAAAAAAGCTAAAACAAAAGGGCATCGTACTCACGAGTATTGGTAAAAAATAATAATAATTGCTACAAAAAAAGTAAATAGTAATTACTGTTTGTACAATTATTATTATTATAAAACATGCGAAAAATTATAGTGCAAAAATGTTTTCAATTTTCAATAATAATAATTAGCCTACGAATAACAAATAACAAAAATTATAACACTAAATAGCAACGAGGAATGTAAACACCATAAGTAAAAACAACAGAAGATACATATATACATAGAAGATAGAAAAGCTCTGTTCTCTGTTTGTTGATCATGCAAATATGAATTAACAATTAACATTTTTCGCCTTCACTTCCTTCTTTCCTTCCTTTTACATTTTGCACTCTTCATTCTCTTCTGATTTTACATGATACATGATGCATTATAAACTGTGATATAATACCAAATACCAAATACCAATTCCTCACACTGCACAAGATTGGCGATCGATCGATGCATGTTATACGAGCCACGAGATGCCTATTACCCATGCAAAATGCAAATGTTGATCATTGATAATTAAAAATGTGCACGTAAATATTTCAAAGGAAACGAGACATGACACACCTCAAAATTCAAAACTCAAAACTCAAAAGCGACTGCATTCTTTCACTCGTTCATCTCCTTTACCTCTTTAATTTTTCACTTGTTCCTTCCTTTCTTTCTCAAATGTCGAGTGAAGAATGCAGAATGTAGAATCAAATTAATTTTTGAATTTATGAGCATTATATCATCATAGTCTCTAGTGTCTAGTGTATGATGTCTAATGTCTAACATGATTCATTCCTGATCCATTTATTATTTATTGATATTAAAATGCTGTATAAAATATTATTATGTGGTTAGATATGAGATATTTTACCAGTTCACTTGTACATTTAATATTGTATATTGTGTAGTTAGTGCCATAATCCATAATACGTAATTATTTATTAGTAATTACTCATGCGTGTTAAAATTTCATGTGTGGCTAGTAACTAGTGACTAGGTAAAAGTTATTGCCGTTGCCGTTGTCGTTGTCATTGTCATTGCGTAAGACGTGAGACGTAAGACATGAGATTTGAAATTTGAGACTCATTCCTCCATCTCTTCTCTTCTCTCTGAGCATGTGAAAAAAGGGTAGAGGAAAAAGGTAAAATGGATGTAGATAAAATATTTTAGTGATGGTTGATTATGTTTGTCGTTTTGTAACGACCAGACCAAACCAAACCAAACCAAACCAAAGACAGAGACAGAGACAAAGATCAGTAAAAGAGACGAGTAATAAAAATTTCACTTTCTACGCAAGATTGTCCATTTCAAATTTCAAGTCATTATACGATATACTTACGACGGATGTTGTTGATGGTGACGTTATTAAATAATAGAGAATGTCTACAGTCTTATGTCTAGCTCCAAACTTGTAACTCTTAACTTGTAACTGAACATTAAACTGACTGGGACTAAATGAGAATCAATTACCAAAAAACCACATGTGTAATGTGTATCCACTGTCTACAATCTACAATCTAGAATCCAATCTCCATTCCACGTACAAAAGAGTGAGATGAGAGACTGTACATCGTAATATTCATTATTTACCGAATTGTTGCGCAATTGTACATTGTAAATTTGAAATCTTCAGCTCAAACTCATAATAGTTGCTGTAACAGTAAATAATAATGATACATTTTTATAGCTGCAAAATGCATTACTAATTGCTTTTTATAGCTTTTTGCACCATCTTGAGAACAAACATAACACATAACACATGAATTGCGTAAGTTGCTGATTGCTGACTATGCCAAAATTAAAAAAGATAATTGAGAATTCAGAGACACTTGTGACTTTTTTATGGAAACTTGAGACTTGAGCAATTACTGAATTTCAAATTTCAAACTGCCGTTTCATTTCCGCATTAGAAATTAGAAATAACAAGTTACAGAGTATCATGTTTAAAGTTTTATTCTTCATCATTTCTAAATTCTAACTTGAAAATGTCTCGTAGACTTGATAAAACTGAGGAAAAGTGTTCTTTTTGTTGAGAATTTCCTTTTTGTACACAAAAATAGAAAACGTACTAGTAAAATTCCTCGTTGACGAAGAAGCTTGTTAATAATAAATATTGAATATTAGAATGGGATTTGTACTTGTTCGAGCAGTAGTAGAAGTAGTTTTGATTGATTTGGCGTTTGAGTGACTTTGACCTTGGGGAGTCCATCGGAGGGAAACATTTCTCATCTTTTATTCATTGCAAGCCCCCTTTCCATCCAAACTTCGGTCCTGAAACGATAAATAAACAAAAACATTTTATAAACTACTGAGTTAACGCTTTAAATTTTAGATTTTTCAGCTTGAGTCTCTTGACTCTTGAATCTTGAACATTTAAAGTTCAACATTCAATGTAGAAGTCGAGCAGAACCAGGAGCAAAAAGCTCTGCAGGTTAAGTTTCCAAAATGTACCATGCAACACGTGACTGTCAGTTCCTTTTACCTTTTACATTTTATAGGGTCATTGATTTTATACATATATTTTATTGGAAAACGCACAATCATTTGAATCAGTTCACATCACATCACGTAACAAAGGCAAAATTTTATTTTATGTTTTACATTTTATGTACTAATTTTATGTTACGTAATGAATTGAAGGTATAAAATTCTGTTCAAGTTCTTGAGCAACAATATTCAAAATAGAGATAAACAATGTGGGTTGAAAAATCCATAGGATTTAGATCTACAAGAATAATGAATAATGATTAACGATAAAGTTTACAAAAGTCATGAACAAGGTACAACAGGAAAGAGCATGGAAAATATAAAATGTACAGCTATAGCTATAGCTTTACATTTCACACAATAATTATGTGACGGTAAAAAAGCCTCAAAACTAAAAAAAAGTCCTTCACAAATGATCTTCCTCCATTTGATTCCTGATTAGTGCAATGAATTTTTACTAGTTTACCTCCGCCAATACACAATACACAATCCACAATCCACATAAAACAGAAGACAGAGGAACGGTTTCAGAGTTTTCAAAGTGTCAGTATTCGGTACAGCCGTTATTTGTTCAATGTTCAACGTGGCGATGAAACCACAGTTTGGTTTGGTTTTGTGTCTTTTGAGCTTTGCGTCTTGAGGATTGAGGAGAATCAAGAATCAAGAATCACGAAGTAGATGATTAACGAGCGTGTTTTATGCTTTACGAACAAAGACGCAAATAAAGAGCAAACTGCAGGATAAACGACCAATAAAGTTTAGTGGTGTAAAAGACAAAGAGGTAAAAAGAATTGATTTCCCTCAAAAACTCAACGCTCACACAACACACAAGACACAACAAAGCAAAAAGATACAAAGATCAACAGACGCATCAAATTGGAATTGGAATTATGGAGTACATGGTTAAAATTCAAAACGGAACGAGATTCACCATTCAACATTGATCATTCATCTAGCCTGTAAACGGTAAACCGTAAACAAATTGTGGTTTGCACCTTTATTTTATAACACGGCGGATCCAACACGGTGGATGTAGTCTGTAGCGTGTAATTTTCTCTCTGACTACATGTAGATTACAACAACAGTTCAGTTGTAAGTTGTAAATATAGGTAACAGTCCATGAAAAAGGTATAAACTAGTCAACTACTGCATGATAAACTGAGGATGACGATTCAACATTCGATGTTCTAGTAGGACAAAATACCAAAATATCAAACTACGGTGTACAGTTCAATGCTCAGTGTTCAGTGACTCAATGTTTAATATGTCATCCCTCAAAAAGGTTATGCAACGTATTTTACCTTTTTCCTTGTCCAAAATTTTGAACCTATAAAGTCGGCACATGAAACTCCTTTCATCATCACTGCACTGCCGCCATTAAAAATGTAAACAAGGAAACATGGAAAAAACAGTAATATACACGCACACTTCTCTGAACTCTGAACTATGAACGCTGAACACTGAAAAGCTCAGAACTCACATGTCAAAAAGAGGTTGTCTGGTGTTTGATGGAAAAAGGAACTTTTTACTTGTAGTTTATTTATTTTATGACAGACAGTCATGATCATCATAATCATAATTTATCTAACGGTACACCACAATAAAAATCTCAAATCTCAAATGTGAAGCAGAGACAGAAGATACAATGACAGAAAGCTAGTACAAAACACAAAAATCAAGATGCAAGACAGATGAAACGAAAACTAGAGAAGAAAAAAAGATTAAGGATTGAGCACAACCTAAAAAACTAAAAAGACTGTTTTCCCTCATTTAACAAAGATCACATAATAATATAAAATATATAAAATACATAATGTACATAACACCAATGATACTGATATCTGATATCATATCATATAATAAACAATGGTACATGATATTTGATGATGCCATTTACTTTTAATGTACATTGTAGATACATTTCCTTCTTGCTCCATCAGTTTTATAAGTTATGATATTTACGTGGAGAAATTACTGTTCAAAACTCTATTCTATTTTTTTATTTTTTATTCTTTATGATTTTATGCTGTCTATCTTCTGGTTTTCTTTATTCCTTATTCCTTTGTGTATCATGAATCACAACAATGGATTGTATTTAGGGCTGAGAATCGAGAATCAAGAATTGAGGAACGACCATGTTTAATGTTCAATGCTCATGTTCAAGTTTTTAATCCTTAAGTTGCGGTAGTCTCATGTTAATCCTTGGTAGCTGATAGTTGATGAAAATTTAAGGTTTAAAGCTAAAACCAAGCCAAGCCAAACCAAATCAAACTAAACTAAACCAAAGGATACGAATGAATCAAAGAGGAGTGGACATGCATCAATTATCTATTATACCTATATGTTTTACATACGTGTGGTTTGTAGATCAGTCAAATTGTCTTGCAAACCATATTATTATTATTTTTATTCTTCCTCTTGTATCTAGTATCTATAGTATGTAGTAATAACCACATTACACATTTGATCGTTAAATCTGTGTTACGAGTTACAAGTTACAAGTTACGAGTCTATGTGTACACACAATACACAACTAGCAATAATATCGTAAATACAAGTTGAATGCACAATGTACACATTTGCATTTTGCATTGTACTATATTTTATTTATTTTTTTGGTTTTTATGACTTTTGTTAGAGAAGAGACTAGAGACTAGAGACTAGAAAGAAGAGCGAAGAGATGATCAGAAACTGAAACAAGCTCCAATGATTTTTGTACAACGTGTGTAATGTGTAACACTAAACATTAAACTAAAGAGTTGTAATCGCAGGAGTATCTACTTATCGCTAGTTGTATGTTGTAGATTGTAGATTGTGGATATTTGTTTCTCGTAAGTGGTATGTTTAATGGGGATCGATGATATAAGAAAAAAGACCATGTTTTTTTTGCACATTTCAATAATATGTAATCTGGACCAACCCAATCCAATCCAATTCCATTGTAAATGGTAAAGTATAAAGTGTCAGTCTACATATCTAAATGTTGAGAAGGTAAATGACCTCCGTGTTTTTTGTGCTTCTTCAAAGCGCATCGTACGGACAGCGGACAACGGACAATGTACAATGTACACATGCATAATTTAGTTAGGTTTGTGGTTGGTCTATTGACTGATTCCCCTACTGACTGATTGACTCAGGAGTAAGCCGTCGCTTTGTTTTTTTTATTCAGTTGGTCAATCGTCAGTCAAAGCAAAGGGGAAAGAGGACTTGCTCACACACATACAAGTTACAAGGCAATTTTTTCTATTTCAGAGGAAATAATTATGTGTAATGTGTACCCAATTCTGATTTCTGATGTTCGTTATCTCGATTCTCGTTTGTGCACCGAAAGAGAACGTCTTTCGATTTCCATTTCGACTTTCAACCCGTACCGCATCATTCCTCCACTTCCTCTCACATGAGATATTAGATTTAAGCATTACTGAATCAAGAATCATGAATCATGAATCATGATTATTTTTAGGAATCCATGTGCTCAATAATATAATTAGCAATTAAAAATCCTACATGCTATGAAGTCTTATTGATGATTAATGAGTAATCACTACATTTTCCTCATTCCTCATTTCCTTTCCACAATCCAGTACACATGAGTTTTCAGTTTTGAATTTTGAGCATATCACAGCTGCAAGATTCAAGCTGCAGTGTAAACAGTAGGTTGTAGATTTTTCCACGGCACACTGATGGCCAATGGTCGTACCACAGAACACAGCAGCAATGCAAACTGCAAACCCAAAAAAAGTTTCCCTTATGTACACATTGCACATTGTCCATTGTGTGAAATTTGATCTTGTTATTATTTATTACGCATTACGCACAAAACACAAAACAGCAAAACAAGCACAAGCGAAAACAGACAAACCTCGTTTGTTGTTGTTTTTATACATGTTTCTTATTTGGATTGTAGGTTGTAGATTTTGTAGATGCTACAACTTATTTACTCTTTACATTTTACTTTTTACATGTTCTGACTTTAGATAAGCTTTTCACGTGTGATGAGAATCGTAAATCGTAGTGATAAGGAAATTCCAACAATATACAATACAAAATCCAAAATACAAAATACAAAATGTGCTGCTATATTCCGCCGTTTTACACTACGTATTTGTATACAAGAAATTGATACGTTTTACGTTTATAACATAAAACGCAATGCAAATTCCACATGGTAATTTGTAATTTATATCAAATAAGAAGAACAGTAAGAATTTGACGTGTGTGTAAAAAGACCATAATATTATTATGATAAATGATAATACATGACACATGACAAATAATAAATCATTGGTCTTTTAGCATAAAAATGTGACATTTGATCAGAAATTATGGGTCGTGGATCAAAGGTCATAAAATTATGAATCATGTCTCGATTTCCGATGCAAAATTGTTCTAAAATCAGGCTGAATTCACTAAGAAAAAATAATTTTCTCAAGAAAGGCAGTTCTAGACTCTAGATTCTAGATTCTATCTTTCAGATTCTAGAAATCAACTGTGTCTCCTTTGTTGTTGTGTGGCTCCCCGTTCAATAAAAAAAAGATGCATACAATATGTAATACATAGTACATAGTACATAGACGTTGAAAGTTTAGGTGTACCAGAAAAGAAGCAGTAAAAAATATTAAGGGATATTGCATATTGTCATGAACTAAACAATGCAATTTATAGTCCAGAGCCCAAAGTACATGAAAAGTTCCCTAGTGTTGCGTTTCCCTGTTGTTTTGTTTTCTACTGTTCCTGCTCTCTCAACTCTCAACTCTCAATTCACAAAGAG
This sequence comes from Sminthurinus aureus, assembly GCA_034698265.1. Classification (NCBI taxonomy): domain Eukaryota; kingdom Metazoa; phylum Arthropoda; class Collembola; order Symphypleona; family Katiannidae; genus Sminthurinus; species Sminthurinus aureus. The sequence continues at coordinate 40,206 of JAQGBH010000050.1, forward strand.
CATGCAAGTTTACTTAATTAATTATATGATATTACGAGACGAGATATGATGGAAAACAGTCACAAGTCACAAGTCATACTGCGTAAAACCCAAGTAAATATCGTGTATTATGTATTATGCACTTTGATTACATTTTACACTGCTATTTTTATGATGGTGAAATATATACTACTTATTGTTGTTCTTTTTACAGTAGATGACTCGCAAACAATACCGTAGGTATGCAATATGCAATATGCACCTTTATTATGCATATCACATTATAGAAAATTCAGTGTTTTGTTTGAGGTTTGAGATCACATTGAAAATTGAAACACCAACAAGCAATGAGCAACAAGTCCAAGAATGAGCAGCATACAAAATACAGCAGATGGTATCAGTTATAAATCTCATATCTCATATCTCTTACACATCATATTCTTGTATCTGGCACTAAATCGTGATCTAGATTCAAGATTCTAGATTCTTGATTCTATATTTAATTTGAAGAATATTACACAATTCATTTTTGTAATTGACCCGCAGTAATTCATTTCTTCCTCTCTTCAATTTTCGACTTTTGTCTGTTAGATTCAATCTTGATTTTTTAGTCTATTTCCGTCAACCTACGATCAATTGAGAATTGAGAGTCAAGAGTCGAGACGTATACAGTATACATACAAACGTTGATTGCAATGGCTGATTTTGAGTCTCAAATCTTGAATATAATAAATATGATCTTTTGTTTTATGTCTTGTACTCGTTAGCTGATTTATTTCTGCATTTATGGGACTAAATAAACAATAAACAAAAGACTGCTACTTCAGATACTTCATACTCTATACTGTAGACTTGATGTCTTTTAAATATTTATATTTATACTACTTAAATGCCTACACACTTTTCGATTCTCAATTCTTTTTGTTTTTTGAGTGGATGTTCAACGCTCAACGCTCAATACTCCATACTCCATACTCAATACTCAATACTCGGCACTCAAGAATCAACAAGGTAGTTTATTTACTATTTACACATTCTCTCTTCTCGTTTCTGTTCTGTTGTGTTGACTCTACACTCTGCAATCTATACGCACACACACAATTATACAGACATGTATTCAATATGTACACGCAAATCTAAAATCTAGTCTCAGTCTCATCTCTGTACTGTAGTTTGTACACACCTCAGTATTTAAAAAATGATGAGCTAAGAAATGATGATGATGATGATGATGATGATGATGCAGAAGAAGAAGAAGACTTTAGCTAAATTGAATAATTATCTGTATTCATTCATTCACTCGTTCGCTCGCTCATTTCACACACTTTTGTTCCACGTTCAACGATAGATAAAAGTAAGGACTAAAAGGAGTACGGAGTGAAGAAATAAAAAGTTAAAAGTCGTCTGTCTGTCTGCTTCTGCTTCTGCTTCTGCCTCTGCTTCTGAATACTGTTTGAGTTTGAGTTTGAGATTTGAGTGAGCGTGTATGTATTTTTGGGGAAATGGGTCAACGAATAACTGAGCATGTGTTGAGTACTAAAAACTAAGACTTAAGACTTTAAACTTAAGAGCTTAGCTTGTTTAAAGCATAATAATAATATAATAATAATAATAATATTATAATGTATGTTGTGTGTTGTGTGTTGCATGATACACAAGGACCAACCGACCGAGTCAATTTTTCCTTTCTTGACTCTATACTCTATACTCTGTATTCTATACTCTGTATTCTGTACAGTCTCTAATACAAAGACTCAGAATCAGACTTTGCAAAAAATTAACAAGAAGACGGCGACAATGTCGAGAGTCGAGAGTTGGATTGAGATTGGAGAGTGTTTAATACTGTTCTCAATTAAAGGATGAGATGATCTTGAATAATGATGATGCTGATTCTGATTCTGATTCAAAGTCTTCATTAGAAAGGGAATCAAATCAGATTTAATTGCTAAGATTCCACGACACAGAGACTGAGCTGAGCTGAGACAGAGACTGCCTTTCTATTGGCAATTATCCGTCGTGTATAATAGGTACATATGTAGTGTACTCTTTGTACTTTGTACATTTTATCATTTCACAGTCACACTCTCACACCATTATTTATCATTGATAAACAAATATTTGCTATTTGCCATTTGGTGTTTGATGTTTGCTGTTTCATGGTATTTACCACAGTATTACAGTATGCCTACAAAGAATCAGAGGAAAAGATGCAAAATATGACATTTCATCCATATCAAGTACCTTTAATTCAGTGTTCACTGTTCAAAAACTGTGTAATGATGGTAATGATAATGACGGTGAAGATTCAAGATGATTCTACTTAGATTTTAGTGCGGTGTGCGTAAACCGGAATCACAGGTAGGTAATGTCGAATGTCAATGTTGCTCTAGTGTCTAGTGTCTAGTGTCTAGTGTCTACTGTCTTTTTGGTCATACTCCATTGACCATTGACCATTGACTATTTGAATGTGGGATCTATTGACAATCCACAGTCGGCAGTCGGCAGTTGGATGTTGGATATTGGATAAAAGCCTTTAGATGTAATGAATAAAATGTAATATTACAATTGTAATTTGTAGTACTGTGCATTTTGTATTGTGTACTTTGATACACGCATAATGTGCATAATACCTCGTAAATAAATAAAAGTAGCAGGTGTTAAGCTTATGACACATACTAGATAATTGACCAGAAAATAGAGAGACAGAGAAGAGAGATGTAGAATTTCATTGGATTTGATTAGAAGATGGATCTAAGGCAAGAAGAAGCGGCTTGAGACTTGAGACTTGAGACCCCATTTAGGTTTTGAGAGAAAACTACTGGCTACATCGTCTCTTGTGGTTTGCTACTTGCTACTTACTACTTAGTACTTACTACTTGTGACTTGTGACGTAAAGGAAAATTTACAAAAAAGCAGAATCAAATTGGGCAAACAAGATAATCGTGAATCGAGATTTGAGATTGGAGATTTGCTAATGGAGTGTAAACTGTGTATTCAGTATTCAGTATTCAATGTACAATGTACAATGTACATGGTGCATCACACATATGAAGTAACTTTTTTTATCAAATAGCAAATGGTAAATGGCAAATCTTCTGCTGGCGGTTGATGGTTGAACTCAGAACTGTGTGCAGTATCAAACTTCTTCTTCTTCGTTTGATGTTTGCAATTCACAATGAATAATAAATAATAATAAAGATGTAATTCATGTATGAGATTTAGAACTTTGAGTTTTGAGCCCAAAAGAAAACAAGTCTTGTGAACACAGTGACCAATTGCCATTTGCCATTTGCCACAGTGACCAGCATTGGTGATCAATGATGATTATTACTTTGCAAAGAACACGTAACTTTTTTCAAGTTCACTGCTCACTACTCTACAAAGTAATACTTAATATCAAATATCACAGAGTGGTCTCATAATGCTCTGTTCTCTAATGAATATAGTGTAATAATTTCTAGCTAATCTTGTTTGTCTTGTTTAATTGATGTAAATATGAGTCTCGAGTCTGAGCCACACAGTGTCCCGACATAATGATCCAGTTTTAGCACTCATTACAATAATCATTATCCTTATTCATCTTCCATCTTTCATCATTTATCATTACAATTTGTTTCTGCTTGGCCTTTGATGATTACAAAGCCTGCACCAAAGCAAAGGTCGAATTGAGTAAAACAAAATACAGAAACTACACTCAATATTGTGATAAATTGTACATTGTACATTGTACATACAACATGCATGAATTATAATTCTAGATTCTAGGTAAATGGTTACAGAGAGTGTAGAGTGTAGAGTGTAATATAAAATATAAAATACGAGTATAAACCTGCAATAAAAATAATATGATACAAACTCGTAGCTCCCAAATTTAAAAACAATTTTTATTAACTAGGGCGTATAAAAACATAAAACATGATGAATTGAGAAATGAGCATTGAACATTGAGCATTGAGCGAACAGGAACCTTTTTGTACTTGGTATTTTGTATAATATATTATTCCACAGAGGAAACTTCCGTAATCTGTTTTATTTAAATTTCTTGTACATTTTCCCCATTTCCCATTTGCCAATTTTCCACTCAGTTCAACTTTTATACAACTAAAACTCTATATTATATTCTATATTATTCAACATTTTAATTTTTAATGAGATGTAAGAACCTAAAAACAATAGAAGTACTTAGAAATTAAACAGACTCAGTCAGACGGTTTAACTTAGACTCTAGAGCCTCTAGACCCTAGACCCTAGACTCATGATCATTGATCAACAATATTATACATCAAACATCTTGTATCCTGTAATATTCTTTTCGGTCCTAAAAGTCAAAAGTCCCAGGAAGTTTGACGTTGGTTTTGGCAAGGAATGAATGGAGAAATAATCTAAATTTTCCTCTATAAGTAAAACGTATGTATTCAATCAATAATATGATATGAAAAGTAGCCAAGAGGAATAAAGACAGCAATTAGCCTCATTTAAATTCCAAATAATGCCAAAATCCAAACTCCAAACTCCAAATTCCTGGTAATAAATAAATAAAAACCACCACATGTGTGAACAAGAGTGATCAATGATCAGTGATCAGTTTCGGCCATTAATCACTGAAAATTGAAAACACGAGTTTCGAGTCTCGAGTCTAGTACGTGGTACATGTATTTTCACATACACAATACACACTACACCATACACAATGTATTAGAAACAAGCATAATTTTTCCTTGTTAATTTTAAAATTAATACGTATATAATAATAATACATTTTATGCATTCTACATACTACATGATACCCAAAATTATAACAATGATTATGATTATTATTGTATTGTTTCGTATTTTGTATTCTATTGTGAGTTGTAAAGGAAAGAGACCATTTAATTAACCAGTAGTTGTTTACGCTTGTGCTTAATCTAAATGTGCATCGTGTATCATGAATATAGCAGCAGCAACCAACAACCAACAATATGATAGTGTGGTAATGGAAATGGTAACAAAAGGAGCAGGAGCATCCATCCATCAAACACAGCAGCAGACCAAATAGCAGCAAACAGCAAACGCAATGTAAAATGCAACATGCTTTACATTAAGTATGTACAAATATCCAAGAAAATCCAAACCCAGCAAAACAAAAGGAGAGAAGAAACTATAAGCGATAGCATTGTATCTTGTATATTGTAGTAACTTGGTGAGTTTTGAGTTTTGAGTTTGCTCTTTGCTCGTTGGCGACTGATGATTTTCAAAGGATCGTTCACTTTTTACTCTGTACTCTGTACATTGTACATGAAAATACGAAATGTCTACTACAGTTTTGCAGTACGCAATAGTAAGAAAAAGAATAGGAATAAAAACAACAACAACAATAACAAAACTGCATATGTATCTCCCACATGATATTATTATTTTTTGCTATAGTTGCACACGCTTTTCTGTTTACTATTTACTACGGCTTCTCTTCCTTCCTCTGAGGACTGACTGCATTTACTCACTCTTTCAGTCACTCACTGTGTCTTGTGTCTTGTATGTTGTGTGTGCTGTGTGCAAACCTCCCTCACTTTTTAAAATTTCTCTTTTGCTCATTTGAAATCCGTTGAGTCATTTAACTCTCATTACAAATATACATATAATAATATATATAATATATGTACAAAATAGATACAGTAGACTATAACATACTACATATGTGCAGAATACAGAATACAGAATACAGAATACAGACTACAAACAGAACAGAAAGATGTAGCTTTTTGTATCTTGTATCTTGTATTTTCTCAATTCCTGTGATCCACGCCAAGACGCCAATCCAATCCAATGCTCCTGTCTATCTGTCTACTGTTTACATATGCAAAGTGTAGATACTAGATACTAGATACGTTTTGCATTTTATATTTTGCTCATACCTATGCCTTTCATATCAAAATTCAAACATCACACAACAAATATGTACAATGCACAAACTACAACAAGACACATCATGTGACTATAATTGTTGGTATGTTTGGATTTTGAAGGCATGTACAAAAAGTACAAAGATTGTCATGTCTGCAGGAAATGAGAGGAAATGAGAAGGAGAGAGGAAGAGAAGAGAGGAGAAGAAAGAGGCAAAAAGTATACGAAAGACGGCAAAATGCTGGTAAAATAAAGAAAGAGGAACAAAATCTAAATGCAATCTTTTAACTTTTAATGACTTTGTATAAAGCATAATGAGGGATGAAAAGAGGGTGAAAAAATTTACAAAGTGCCAACAATCACGCGTGAATAACAATGAAATAAGTAGGAATACGGAATGAGGAATACGAAATACACACAAAATACTTACGCATAAAATTTATGCATACCTGTATATATGTATATGTACAACAGACAACAGATTTTCTTTGAAGAATCCTAAATCCAAATCCCTTATTTCTCTCTCGTTTCTCATTTCCTTCATCCTCCTACTTTTTTTAGCTTTTACGTCTCGTTTGACACTTGTAAAATCCCTTTGTTTACTTTTATTTACTACTTTGGTTTGGTTTGTTCCGATTTAAATTTTTGTTCTAGTTTCTGCATGATAACAATTATTATTATTATTCCTCTTCCTTTTGTTTTTCATCCATCATCTATGCATGTGAGTTTTGTTAATGTTTTCTGTTGGTTTCTGGGTTCTGGGAATCAAAATAATTAAAACCATCCCATTCTAAAAGTTCTAATGGAGGAAATGTGTAAAATGTAAAATGTGTCCTCACGACTCTAGACTCTACTCCATTCCACTCACGATCCACAATTCACAATTGAGAATTGAGTCTTGACTGTGTAAACATGTTTTATGTTTTATTATTGGCCTTATTCCTGCTTTCTGCGGTATTTTTTATGTTTGGCTCATTTTTAAAATGCATTTTTTTACTCTAGTTTACTTTGCTTTGGTACATCAGAAAATTTACTACCGATGTACAGTGTATGATGTATGATGTACGATGTACGATGCAATGTATGATGAACTAAATTCTGAATTGTGAAATATACAACTATTATGCTATCGCTCAGTACTTACAAATTTGTGTTATATCATAAACAACTGATAAGCATGGATATCATGTTTTTTCATGTACATTCTACATTGGCATTGTACATGATAAAGATATACAAAGGTGTAATAACTTATCAGTGAGTGAGGGCGGGAAATAAATCAAAGTATAACAGTATTCCACAAAGAATCAAGAATAGCCGAGTTATTTTGGCAGAGGATCAAAAGTCAAAAGTACACGAAACACAAGACGCACAGAACAGAACAGTGTGTAAAATTAAATTATATAGGATACTTGTGATTCATTTATGCTTTATTATTTATTATGAATTATGATTTTCCTGTATAATTTACTGCATTTTGTATTTTTTTATCCTATCAAGTAATTATTCATCATTACTGTTCACTGCAAAATCTCATTTGTCAAAATCCAAAATTCAAAGGTATTTTCAGAGAGTTGTGAATTGAAAATTGTGTATGCATGTAAATTGAAAATGCAAAATGCAAAGTAGTTTATTATTTGGCACGGAAATGCACCTAGCAGATAGGTACTACTGACTATGGAGAATGGAAAATGTCCATTTGACATGCAAGAAAGATAGACAGAAGAAAAATAGAACAAAAGAGAGATACATTATACTCAGCTTTTAGAAAAAAGTTGGACAATGGACGTGGAAGTAATAAATTAATTTTAACTGTGTGAATGAGTGACAGTAAAGACGTCAATCAGGAGAAATTAAAATTATAATTAACATGGACATCCGACATCATCATCAAATGATATTAGTATGTGGTCACTCATTTTCCATTTCCAATTTACATTGTCATTTTCATTTACACACTTTTAATTTTCAGTTGACAATGCCTTAAAAAGCGTCCATCGTCTATTATTATTTGTTATGGATTATGGATTATGGATTATGGATTTTGTATTGTGGAATATGGAAATACCGTAATAAAAAGTATTAATTATTAATGGATGTGTCAAGTGAGTAAATGATGGTGTTTAGCCAATAGCAAATACCAAGGAGCTTGAGCAAGAGTTTACAACTTGTGATCAAATAAATATTCAATGATAATGATAATAATGAATAATGACTTTTATATTCTGTATTCTATTCTTTTTACTTTTTTACGCAACCATGCATTCTCAATTCTCAATACTCAATACTCAATACTAAAGTCAGCTACAGGAAGAGATACGTGTAAGTGAAGGAGATGGAGACGACTGCATGTTTATTTTTGGTGTCTCCTCCGGCGATTCGAATCGAGTTGCAGCTTCATGTCAATTGTCAATATAGTATGATAATAGATAATGGAGAATGGATATTGCAGAAGAGAGACAAGGAGCTATTTCTCTGTAATATAATCTGTGCACATCTCCCTGTCTCTTGTGTTTTGTTTTGCCACGCTGGTTATTAATTTTCTACCTGTTGTACATACCTTCCTAATGGCAAATGGTACATACATGTGTACATAATCTTCTTCAAGTCTTTGCTGTTGTTAGTTGTTGCCAGTAGATATTTGTATGGTAAATGGTAAATAAGTAGGCTAGCTCTTCTGGGTTTTGGGCCACGTTTCTTCACTCCCTCATCTCTTGTCTACCAACTTGCAACTCTACATGGTATCATGTGTGCATAAACTATCAAATGTGCACCATGCCGCTCGGAAAAAGTAGTGTGTGGAAACGTGCTATTAGCTATTACACTACCCTTCCATTATTTTTAACTACATTCACTATCCATAAATAAACACACGCTTTATTTCCGTCATCCATTTCCTCTTTCTTTCACTCTGTGCTCAAAACTCAAAACTCAAAACTCAAAACTCAAAATGCTCCAGAATGATTACATATTATTATTTTGTAGTTTCACCTGTCACTTGTCATTTGTCACTGCACTAGACACTGGGCAGTCAATTTGACCAAAGTGGTTTTATGCAATTTTTTATAAGTTTCCAAATCAAACAACAAATACCAAACTTGTGCTTCAACTGCCTCAACTCTACTATCTGTATTGTGTGTACGTACCCCATTGTTGTAATTTTGAATGCTTATTAAATGTTATCCAGTTTTTTAACAAAAGTAAGAAATAGGAATAAAAGGAATGATGGATGGACTAAATGTACCAAGAGTAAATAATAAATAATAAATAATATTACCTGACTGATTCTCAGATTGATCCAAATTAAAGCGCACATTCACAATTCACAATTCACATGGGAAACTAAAGTTAATTCCATGATATAAACACTTGTGAAGAGAAACGTAATAAATAAATAAAAATCAATAACAATAAGTAACACCGTTTCCTGGTAACATGAAGAACAAATAAAAAATCAAATCCACAATTCGGAACTGATGACAAAAGACAAGATAAATGCTGTAAACACACACAATCTTATGAAAACTTGAGCAATTAGCATTTAGCAATCACAGACAGACACAACACAAATCTTTAAAAAAGAAAGACACAAAAGACAAAAGACAGTTTTTTATATCATATCACTGGATTAACTAGAAAATTAGCAGAAGAAACACTGAAAATGTTCAGAATATTGGTTACTGAATCACAAGGACAGTTTGTCACATTTTGATAGAATTATCGTCCTCAATGTAAAGTTAGGATTGCACATAATGTAATTAATCAGAATCAAAATCCATAAGAGTCCAAACTGAGCTTTTTGAGGAAGAATGAGATTTTTGTGTACTTTTTTCCCTTTTCTATTTGTAGTTGTAGTTGTTTTTGTAATTGTCTTGCGTGTTGATTATTCTTGATTCTTGATTCTTGATTCTATAGTAGTTGCTAGTTTTACATTTTAAGAGGTGGTTGTGGTTGTGCTCTTTGCTCGTGTCAGTGGAGGAATGAATGAGAACATGAGAACAACAACGACAATGCTATGATAACGATGGCTAGTGGAGTAGACTCAGCAGTCAGGAGCAACAATCCTCAACTACAACCAGATTCATGCATTCTGCACTCACAATTCACAATTCATACACACGTTTCCAAATGTGCAAAACTTGCCAGTGTGTAATCTTACTACTTACCGTTCCTCAATCTTGAACATGTAACATACAACATATAACAACTCCTTATTAGGATGCGAAGCAGACTATTGTTTTCCTCGTGTCCGTCCGGCTGTGCACATTCGTTAGCAACGCCATCTAGCGGCCACATTTAGAACTCAATATTAGTGGCGCCACCTACTTGTCAAATATGGAACTAAAACGGACACGTTTTGTATCTGTACGCCACCTAGTGGGAAAAGTTGGAACTCGTTAGTGTGGTGGCGCCATCTAGCGAGCACATCTTGAACTCGTTGAATATTGAGCCTGGGGCAAAGTGAGACTTCACTTCGCAGTATTTAGTCTTCTTATGCATATTAAGCCTGGGGCAAAGTGAGATTTTAATAGTTAGCTTTGCATTCGGAGTCTAAAGCATTTTTGCTTTCAAGGCGATACAAAATCGTCACGAAGTGAGGATTTTTAACCTTATTCCTTACTACTGCTCTCTATATTCACTATAACCATACTCTGTCTATTTTCTACAATATATCCTCTCATTCTTGTGCTTAGATCTACATTCTACATTCTACATCCAATGCACAGTCCAATGTGGTTTGCAATAGTGCGTATGCACTGCATATTGCATCGTGTATGTAGAAAATTTACACTGTACTTTGTAGTTGGACGTTGAACGAAACAAGTAGAGTTGGTCATTCAAGAAACGCTACACTATAAAATATCAAATATAAAACATGAGGCATAACTGTAATAATAATGCTACTGTGTCAGAAATACAAAATACGTGTAATGAAAACTCTCAGATACTCTCAAGCCTCAAGTCTCAAGTGTATGGAAAATACATACATGCGTGTATACCGTATTCTTCCAAATGTTCACCCTGGCTAATTATTTCATGATTTTCTTCCGTACTCGGCACTTGCTTAACTGAGCTAAAGCTGTGGGCAGTTATAAGTAAATAAATACAAGTTTTTGCTTATGCTGGATACTGGATACTGGATACTGGACAACGAGTACGCAGGACACAGATGGCAGATGGCAGTGCGCAAAGGAAAAGTAAAAGGAATGTTGTCTTTATTTTTTGGACCATTTTGTTAGTACTGGATCATCAGTAATAATTATTATTTTAGATGGTGGGTAAATATTTGAGAAAATACGGTACACGGGGTTTTCATGTGTTGATTTGTTATGAAACCCAAGATCCGTGTCCAATTTTAAATTTTAAATGACTAACATGTAAGAAAATCGGTAGAATCGGTGGATCGCATTGCTCTAGACTCTAGATTCTATAGATTCTATAGATTCTATAGATTCTAGAGTTTAGAGCTTAGACTGGTGCTGTGAGAGCTGAGGGCCAGTATGTTAAGTTAAATAGAATAAAAATCATACATGTGATTTTTCAAAAGGATAGTTAAATCGTTGCTTTGCTAATAACTAAAAAATTATGAGGATTTTATGAGGAGTACATGATTAACATGATTTTCATTATAGCTATTTCATGATTCGATTCCAACCCAAAAATCTAAAACGACACTTAGACACCTTTTTCCTCTATCAGATTTGTAGCCTGACAGTTCAACGATTTAAGAGATAAACGTTTTTTTGAGCTATATAGCGACTGTATAGAGACTATAGTCTCTTTTGTCTTCTATGGTCAAGTCAAAACGCGAGATATTTTCAGACGTTTCTGATATTTTGTACAAAAATCATCGTATAGTATCTAGTATCTAGCATATAGTGTCTTGTTGTTTGTCACAAATATTGGTACGACTCTCTTTATTCCTCTCTAATAACTCATAACAAAGACGTAACATGTAAAAATATTTGTATTGACTATTGACACATATTGACTGCAAAAATATTGGCCAATACAATATCAATATTTTTCCAGGTCTCATTGGCGTAGCTTGGAACTTGGAACAGTAAAAACAGGGCAGTCAATATTCAACCAAGTCAAATATATAGTTGTCTAATATGGTAAATTGTAAATAGTCCGTTTGTGACCCCGCCAAGTAAAAAGCTGGAAGACAATAGCAAGAGTAAAGAGAAAGAGGACAGCACGAACAGTAAACAAGTTTCGGGAAGTTTGGTGTTTGGTGGTGTTTTCACAACCGATCGTAAATCGTACGTGTCCCTTCCGTGTTCAGTGTCCAATAAGCGAGCTCTTTTGGGAAGTACGATGTGTGGCGTGTAATGTACCAGGTTGTGCTGCAAATAAATACTCTTGTTGTTTGCCGTGTTCATCTTTCCTTCTTATTTTTGGTCTACCAGTACGATTTACGATTTAAGACATACACTGAGGACAATCTAAACCCTAAACTAATCAAGAATCAAGACGCAGTTAAATTACTGATTGCTTTATAATATCAAAGTTGGAAAAAATGTTGACCAGAGAGGAAAATCGGTGGAACTTTAGATGCTTAAAATTTTTGTCTGATTGGAATTTCCTGCCAATTTCAGTGGATGAAAATTCAGGAAAGATTTCAGGTCAAAAAGTAGTGTACAAATTGTATCTGTGGTATTTTTTCTTCGGCTTGGAATCCTTACATCGAATCTATGGCTTTGTTCGTTTTCTGCAGCTCCTTTTTTCTCCCAATTTAAATCAAATGATGGATCATTTGTTCATTCATTCGTTGAATGTGCCAGTTCTGGGGGTGACGTTTTGGAATTATCCACTTTTCATCAAGCGCCCACAGGAAACCATCATGCTCTTCAACCAACTCTTCAACAACAACAAAAATCATGGTAATTTTTCCACAACTATAAAATCCGTTTAATTTTTAATATCTGAATGCAACACAATTATTCACTCTTGTATGTGTGTATAATGAATATTCTTGCAACTTGCAACATTTAAGGAACTCGGCGCAAAATCCTCACCTGGGACATGAAATATAACCTACAGGAGCTCATCACTTTGAGCATTCCTTTCGTTGTCATCGGTGCTGGATGTTTCATGACTCCAATTTTACTGAGTGATCCGGATCGAATGTGGATTTTGTACAGCTCAGTTCCTCAAAGATATCGACACTGGTCACTCTTTCTCCTCTTGACCAGCATCGATGTTTTTTCCTTCTGTAGAATTTTAGCAACCGGTATCTTTGCTTACTTGAATCAGCTCCTCTTTTTCCAAAAATGCGACATGACGTTCCAATCATTTCTCCAGAATTTCAGGTACTTTTATGGAATAAACTAATACTGCAATCAAGTCCGTGGAGAGTACAGATATGAGATTGGATGATGAATTTAATGATAAAATTCTTAATTCTTGAATGCCCTAACTTTTTGTTTGCTTCTCATTACTGATTGGTGATTAATATTTTATTTTAAATTTTGAATTTTAGCAGGAATCAAATTGAGCTACCGCGAGAACAAATGGTCCAAAATTTACTTACAAAAATGCAAAGTCATTTCCTCTATGTCCATCTCTTTAATCGGGTCCACGCCTACATCATCTTCACATGGAAGCAACTTGCTCTGATCACTGCAATTTTCTGTGCTTTCTTCGCGATCCGCTACAACTTGAACTATCCATTCACTGCCATGTTTGCCATGTACCTCCACGTCGGCATCATGATTGTCTACTCTGTCATGTATGAAAAAGCATTCTTGATCCCTGAAAACTGGAGGAAGGTCAAAAGTCAGTTGAGAGTCAGCGCTGCCTTATCAACCATCAAAAAATATCCTGCCGCAGGGAAAGCAGCACAATTTCAAAAGGAAATTCAGCGCATTCCAGAAATCGGAGTGAAAGTCGGAGATTTTCATGTGTTGGAAAGGGCGAGTACACCTCATTTCATTGGCTTTGTATTTACGAGTGTCGCCAGCCTACTCATCACTTTCCGATAGACTGTAGATACTAGACACTGGGCATTAAACAAGTCAGTTAAATCGTTATACTGAGACCTTGACCTATAATAATGATAAATAATAAATAATGACTTTTGTATGAAAAAATTAGATGGAAAGTGAGCAATTTTATAGGGAAAGATTCAGAGAAACTTTGTGGAAATGTTTTCGGAAATGTTTCCGAATTGAATAAGTATGAACTATCAACTGTGAACTATGAGCTGTGTAGTTGCATAAATAAATCAATGTTTGATAAAAAAAAAAGTTAGAATGCTTGCTTTTTTGAGCACACCCCTTTGTAAATTTGTACCTTTGCATAATAATATGTTGAGGGTAGAGACTTTTCGATTCCTCAATAAAGCTGATGAGCGTTTTGAATTTTGATTAATCAAAAACTGATTAAATGAATATACCAATCACAAATTTCATCTAGTTTTGATTCGGGATCAAGCACCATGATAAATGATCAATGATCAATAAAATAATATTTATTTCAATCCGGTCTGAATAAATTACTTACTTTCCTATTGTTTGTACATTCTACACAAAATCTAAAAAATGTTTAACAAAAAATATTAAAAATCCTGTTCAAGTACATGATTTGTGTACGGATTTCTTATTTTAAAATGCAACAAAAATGAACTACATAAAATGCGATGTAAAACGCAAAACAGTTAACCAGTAAGTAGAAAGTAGAAATGCGGCACACAATATACAAAATATAAGTGTAATCTTTGCAGATTGACAATAATAATTATTGATAAAATATAGCTTATACATATTATACATTGTACATGCTAAAAGGTTCAACATTTAACATTTAAAATTGTATTAAAAAACAATAATAACATTATTAATTATTATATTATTAAATGCGCGCAGCATAACGAAAACGAAAATGACAATGACAACGAAAGCGATAAAGAGGAGATACAACATAATAAAAATATATAATCTTCTCGTGTATAAAATAAAAAGTGGTTTTGAGTTCTTTTGCTTGTTACAATAATTATTATAATATTGTAAATTGTAATAAATACTATTATTAGTATTTACTATTCATTTAAAGGATTTAGCACAGTCGTTCAAAAAGGGCGTAGGAACCGCTTTGTATACCCGTGTATTTTGTCCCTTCCTCTCCACACAGGGTTTTTGAAGGAGCTACCAATAGGTTTGATGATACTGAGGCGGCAGTTGAGGAAACTGGTTTGGGTGTTGTTGTTGATGATGTAGTTGTTGTTGTCGAATTTGAATCTGAATCGTATTCGAATTCGAATTCGGATTTTGACTCAGAATCTGGCTCATCTTCTTTTCCAGATTTACCGAGTTTTTCCACGGCTGTCAGTTGAAGTTGATGAGACGGTGAGGAGTAGAGACTCATATTGTCAATGTCCATGACCTCAACTCGCTTCACAAAAAGTTTGTTGTTGCACACGTACGCCCAACACGTGCTCATCAAGTCCAAATATCCATGATCATACTTCCAATCAACTCTTACCTAAAAAATAAAAAGTGTGGGGAAAATATTAAATATGATAGACCCACAAAAATTGTAAATTGATTCATAAAACGCTGGTATGTCTGAACTCTGAACTAAATGCAAATTTCAAATTGTAAAAATGGTCTTTGAATCGACTGTCGATGGACTACCCGCTCAATATCTCCAATTTCCTTTGAATTTTGAACCATGAAAGTTACATTTGATCCATGGTGAAGTCTGACATTCCTATAGAAAGAATAAATTATAATACTTCAGTTTACAGCATTGAAAATTGAAACTGGAGTGTTTGTGAATGGAAAATGTTTTAATTTTTGAATATTGGCTCTTGAAAAATCTACATACTCATTTGGGGTAAGATTAATATTTTCCATGGAGCCGTGACTTCCATCAATACTGATTTTTAGTTTCCCCTGAACCCAGTCTGCAGCTTGTTGAGGCCAAGCCAACTGAATACTCACACGATAATGACGCACTGCAAATGTCAATCCATCAAACAAAAAACACACAGGCACACAAAACACAAACAAACCAAATCAAATATTAATTATTATATTTCCATCATTTTGGTTAATACGCGTATTATTTTGTTAGTATTTTTTAGTATTTAATACTGAAGTATAAAAAATGGCACAAAAATCAGATGCTTTTGTAAATATATTGAATATTTTTTTAAACACGGTAGAATTCTACAAGATTCTAATCACTAATCATTCAAACTTGTGTGTGATTTCTTCATGCAGCATGCGGCATGCTTCATCTGATTTGAAATGACAAATGAAACTACTACATCTTTGATGTTTGATCTTGATCTGAGACCAAGTACTAACCACAAAAGGGCGAGGTTTTGGCCGTGGACACGTAGAAAGTTACATGTGATCTATTCCCAATCTTGCCAATATACTTGTCCGCATCAAGTCCCATGAGGGCACAAAGTGACCCATCCGCCCCACAGGACCAACAGTCGCCCTTCAAATAGGTCCAGTAGTCGTCACAAATATGTCCAACATACTGACAACGATTGAGAACAGCCTCAATGAAATAATAAATGGCTCGATGATGATTACAAGCGAAAAGTTCTCGCTGCGCCTCTTCGTAGCCGTGAGAATGAAGGAGATTCATTGGAATCTCTGTTAGTTCACAACCAGGCTGCTCCTTCCCGTCATTTGGATAAAAATCAATGTGACCACACGGCTGGATCATCCCGTAACCAAGTAAAAGGATCGTTCTTCCATCTTTTCAAAGAAATTATAAGGAAAAGACAAGAATAATTATTATTATGATAAATTAATCCAGTTGATATACATTAACAATTAACATGGATAAATAATAAAGTGTAAATGGCTGCTTTATTGATATATTTTTACCTGTGTGAATAACATCCACGAATTTGGCATCATCCGGTGAGAGACGAACATGTTCTGGCATGTACTGAAAGTATGGCTCAGCTGTTCAAAACATTTCATTTTGATTAACTCTTGTCCATAATTTCTTGCAGAAAATACATACATGAATATTTTGCTACAACCATTGTTGACAGTTGCATTTTTGATTTTTGTACTAACCGGGGTCTAGCCCTGTGATTCTCCCTAGTCCTCGAATTCCACCTCCCGCATATCCACAGACATGGCTTCCCAAAGAGTGACCAATGCAGTGCACATTTTCTGCCTTCACCTGACCTGGAAATTCTCTGTGTAGAAATTGGTAGTAGTGAGCAATCTCCAGTCCCACAAGTCTTGTATTTGCCGTCGCTATTGAACATTAAAAATAAAACAATCAGCAACATTTAAATATGTTTCTTGTTTGTTATTTTTGATAAACTTTTCATGGTAAAGGGGACAAATGGGAATGTAATAAAAAAGTGTACCTTGAGTATATAAAGCGAGACTTCCTCCACCCCAATCCGTGACAAAAACGTTGTAATCCCCTGCCACGAGTAGGGACTGAGCTAACTTAATCACCCAGAAACTGAACCCCGTATCAATGTAGCCATGGGTGATGAACTTGATTGGCTTCTCTGGGTCAAAGCCCGAGTCCAGAAGATGTGTACGATTTAAAAATACTTCTATCGGCTGTTCAAAAACCAAGTATAATACAAATAGATAATCAATTCATTTAAGTTAGAATTTTCTGCACATGACGAAATGATGAAATTCATCAGTTTTTAGTCCTATTTTTCATGTATTATTTATATTTTGTGTTTCGTACATCAACCGTCCTATTGCGATGGAAGAGGATGAACCGGGTGTTCACTTTGTCTCTGTCTTGTGGTAGTAAATTTATTGGTCGATGGAGTAGATGAAACCACTCGTCGGTATTCTCAACACATCCCAACTCTCCAAAACATTTTATAGTTGCCGTCTCTAAATAGATTTACATTTACATTTACACGTGCTCATCTTTTTATGAGTACACAATACACAATAAAAAAATGATGACATTGTACATTGTGTGTTAATTACAGGGGAAATTTAAAATGTAGCATAAAGCATAATGTAAAGTGTACAGTGTACAAAACATGTGCAATGTGCACTGTGCTGATAGTTGAAAAAACTATCAGAGCTCCTTTTGATTTTTGATTCTGAAGGAAGGAATTGCAGATTGCAGTTTACAAAATTGTTTTTTTTTCAATTGACTTGCTGCTGTGACTAATTGCGCTCAGTCAGTATACTAGGGAATAATCAGTAGTCAGTCGCTTAATTAATGTGCCCATCCTTGAAATTTTAATCTCCGCATGGTATGGTATATAGTATGTCTAGTCTCAAGTCTCAAGTTGCAAGTTGCATAATACATAATAATACTTGATGCATTTTAAAATCCTTTCTTGTTGTAGATACTCTGAGGATTTGCTAATGTGGAATGTATAATATTATACATGTGTCTAATCCCAGAACCCAAACGTACAAAGTACAAACAAAGAGCTTACAATTTACGATACGTTTAGACATTTAAATGTCGAATTTTGAATGTGCAACACCACAAGTCATTTACGGTAAAAATGCCTCATAAAAAAATTAAGAAAGAAAAAAAACGACCCACGAGCCACCTTTTATATCATTTTTTTTGCAACATAAAAGATAAAAGAGTAGACAAATTAATGGATGAATAATTTATAATTTATAGACTGCCCATTGAAAATTGAGCATTGGACATTGGACAAAGCACGAGATATAGCTCGCGGCTTTATAAGTAGAAATGATATTACAACATTGAACATTGAACATTGTCAAAAGTGACGACAATGTCCAAAATCCAAAAGTTGTTTTTACGATATCGTACCTTTTCTTTTGTCAGGCAAAAGGCAAAAGTATCAATGATCAATGAAAAAATATCTACAAATGTGTATATGCAAATATCAAGTATCAGCAAGAAGTATATCCAATTTGAAATGTGAAATGTCATCGTCAGAAAAACGAGTCAACAGATATGACAATTGAGAATGAGTTGAAGTCTCAAGTTTCAAGTTTCAAGTGCCCAACAAATAAAATGTTCTCCTGTACTCAATGTTACCAGATACTAGATACTAGACTAATTACGCATATCAAATGTCCAAAATAAGGCACAGACACAAGTAATCGAAAATTATAATGTTCAATTCTACACTCAAAACTCAAAACTGCAATGCTTTCCTTCATTCAGGTTCAAATTCAGATTTGGTGTTTCAACATTCAACATCCAACATTCAGCATGAGTGAATAGTTTATGTTTTTTCACCTGCGGGTTCGCTTTGTTGACGGGAGGATCTAGGTGAGAAAACTGTTTGGGTGAAGGTTTGTGTAAATGGGTTGTTGAAAATATTCCAGTCCAGAAAGAATCCATGTGAGACTCGATTATTATTGTTCGTTGAGAAAATTATCACAAAACTGACAAAAACAGCCCAACTCGTCCCTCCCAAGTTCATCTTTGTTTAGTCTTCTTCTCCCTCAGAAATAATCAATTATTGATCAAAAATCAACACCACAAGGAACACAACACAAAAAAACTAAACAGGCTTTCTTTTCCGATATTGTTTATGTTTTATATTTCAGATTTCACTTTTTATTTTAATTTTATTACCACTCTTGTTTTTAAAAACCACTTTTATTTCTTTTTTGAAAGGATGTTTTGAACTAATGTAAATGTCACCTCTGGCTCTGTTGACATTTAAATTGAAATGGACACTGACACTTTGACTGGCACTGACACTGGCTTTTTATAATAGTTTTCCAATTCAGGTCGATGCTGTTGAAAAGCAGAAGGTTATGGTGATGCTGATTTTCCCTACTGGAGAACATTTTCCAGTGTTTAATATAGCCGAAAGACACAGTATTGAGGATAGAAGAGTCCAAAGGATTCCACTGGAGATTTCATTCTTACTTGTCCAATTGATTCATTCGTGATTCCTGATCCTCGTAAAGATTGTTCAGTAAATACAGAATATATTAGCTCTTTAGATTTCAGATTTTAAACTCCACTTGAACATCGATCCGCTTCTGTAGACTGCAGAGTCTGTATTTAGAGAAAATTATAAAAACATTAACAAAAATGATGCACATTTCACCAAGTCAAAAATAGATACGTATCAGGAATCAAAATATAATGGACTTGAAACTTGAAACAGAGTCCATGTGCAAAACCAAAATCCATTAAGATTGAGAAAGATTTTTGTGTTTTGTCTAGTTGTTGAAGCTGTTCAATTAACTTCTCACTCAATACTTAATACAGAAATACAGAATACTTAATACCTCATACTGCGATAAGTACATGTGTGTGTGGAGATTAGACATACATAGTAAACAGTACGGAGAAGACTGAATGAATGAATGAAGGAGAGTATCTATAATAAAATATTATAATTATCCAAGCGTGCTTTTGGAATGGTCAAGCAATTAGAGATTTTCTCTCTCTCTCTCGTTCTTTCACTATTTGTTTTCGATCTGAATGGCTGAATAAGCGTTTATGTGTGAAGGTCTCACTCTCACTGAATACTGAATGCTCAATATTGAATATGTGCGTACTCCCTGTACGGACATAATAATATTATGTACTCGAGAATACTCAATACTCAAGTACTTATAGCAAAAATAGCAATGTATATCATAAAAGTTTGAAATATGAAAATGAATAACATAATACACCACAAAAAATGAAGAATCCACTCATTTGACTATTTGACATGTGTTTAAAGTTTTTAAAGTATAATAAATCACAAAAAATAACTCTAGACTCTAGACACTACAAAATACAATGGAAATCATAGACAAAGCTTTCAAATTTTCAGACTTCAGACTGTAGAATTTTTTTATACGGCTATTTTCAACTTTAATTAAATATTAAATATTCTTATACATCAAGTTTTAATTTTTAATTCTCAAGTGTATGTAAAAAGCAAAAATTAATAAGTGATAGTTCAAAAACAAGACTGGATGTGACCATACAAATTATCATTTAAAATTAGACTCTTTTGTCTTTCATTTTTATTCATGACGTGGCAAACTAAAAGTGAAAAGATGGGTCAAATATAGTGCCGATTTTTCATGAATCGATAAGATTCTCTACTATCAAACGCACCATGTAACAAAAGGTCAATGAGTTGGCAGTTTGCAGTGTGTATCTAAATGCCGGCGAGGCCACGTTTTTTTGGATGGTTTGTTTGTTTGTTTTTTTAAATCATAAAATTGCCTTAATTGACACGGTTTTCTGAAAACTGAGTCAAAATTCGTACCTTTAACGCTGAACATAAATGTGTGATTTCTTAAAACATGAACAATTTTTTGGCTGACGTTTTGGTCGTTTGCTCCAATGACGTTTTCCTTTTCCTTTTCTACCATAAATTAAAACTAGCACTCAACTTTTTCTCTTTCCTGTTTGACACTTGTAGATTATCCAACGTCCAACTTCCAATGTGCAACGGACTAATCTCTTTGTCTCTATTAGAGTGAGAATGTTATAATTTTTCAAAATTCACTTTCTGTCCGAAGGCAAGGCAAGGATGTTGACACGCCACACCAAACCACACACACAACACAATACACTTTACATTATACACAAGAGACAATACATGTACACACAACAAACACTACGTTTAAAATTCAAGATGAGTTGAGATTTGAAATGTGCTGAGGTAAAGATGGAAAAGTGAGCGAGTATCGAATATCGAATATCGAATATGAAATAAGAAACACAATATGTAAAAGGTAAAATATTATGTTACTATTATTACTGTTTGTGTTGTTGTTGGTTTGTTGTTGTAGTTTTTGAAGGGTCTATTGACTTTTGGTTGGCTGCTGTACACTTTACACTGTACTCTAATTATGTGCACCAAGAGTCAAAGTCCATGTGAGAGCAGAAGAAGTAGCCGGAGTAACAGCAGCGAAGATGTGAGGAGAGTTGCGTATGATGAGAGAATGAGGTCGTGAAATATCTTCCCTCATTTGATATACGCCAAAACTTTTCTGTACGACAACGACCAAGACAACGACAACGACGATCATCAACAGACAGAGAAGCAAAGCAAGAAGAAACAGGTGGAGATGAAGAGTGTAGAGTGTAGAGGTTTCCTCTGTCTATCCTCGATGCTCGATGCTCTATGCAATTAAATACAATTCATTCATGTACATGCACTATTACATTTTCAGTATTATTCTTTATTCTCTTTGCTCCTCTCTTTCTATCTTTCTCTCTTTCAATCTCCATCTCAAGTTAACTGTTTTGCAAGGCACATGCATGAAAAAGCCAAAGCCAAAATCTCTTTCTTACTCTCTTCTTTCTATGCACATAATAAGTATGTACGTAACTTTTTCTGTTCTATGTTGTGTTTTGTGTTGTATGTGCACATATGTAAATGCCATTCGTTTGTTCACTCATTCATTCATTCATTCAATCACCTTGCCCACAATCTACAATACACAATCCACAGTTACACACAAACATACATACACATATTTTTCTATTATGTACACAGACTGTAAATATTATGACCAACTCCCTTTACAAAACACATGCTGAATTATTATGCATTTTCTCTATACAAAATACTACAGACAATTTACAATTATTTACAACTCCCATTCAAAATACTTTTGTTTTCTATGTGCTGAAGGATCAGTCTCCTTTCTTGCTCATTTATTCATAATTCATATTTATTCATAAATAAATGAAGAATTGAATGGATTTCTTCTGCTTTTCTGCTCTTCTTTTATCTGTATTTTGTACAATGTAAAATTCAAGTGGTAGAAACAATTCAAGATTCAAGTTTGTCATATGTCATTTTTAATTTCAAATTTTGAATCATCTGATAACTCGCAACAAAATATTTAAAAGAAAGCCCTTGCCTATTCTTCTTCCTTCCTTCCTCTTTCTTGCCTTTACTGTAGTGATTAGTGACCCCAGTTTTATGTTTTCTTTAGATTTTAGATTTTAGACTCATCAAAAATCAAAAGTGAAAAGTTCAGCATGAATACATGACCTTTTCTATTTTTCATTTTCTATTTTGTACGTACCAGATTTTTTTACTTAGTCATTTTAAAATCTGAAAGATGCGCCGGATAACAGATAAAACGGAGGATAAATATGAAGACAGTGCAAACTGCAAACATTGAAAATGGAAAATGACAAATGTCAAAGGAAACAAGACAAAAGGTATTGCATGATTTACGGCCCCACTCCAAAATAATTTTCCACGTCAATGTCTCTCTGTTCTGTATTTCTAAATAAAAACATTCTAATACGTTTCTTGTATGTGTGCTTTGTGCTTTGTAGTTTGTAGTTGGGCTTAGACAGTAGACAGTCCAATTTATCGCCAAGACAGAGGAAGATGATGAAACGCTTTAATTATCACACCTCGAAAAGAACAAAATGGTTAAAACTTGATAACATGCCTTCAATTATTTTTTTACGGATGGAAACGCTCAGACGCTCAAACAGACTGATATTTGATATTTTGATATGCATTGATAATCATTATTATTACACATTACACTGCACTTATAGGAGTATTGAGTATAGAGTATTAGAGTATAAATGTATCTACAAAACGTGTTATGCATTACGTGTGGTGCGTATAAAACTAAAAACTAAAAGGTAATTTTGCTCCAAAAATTTAAAATGAGTTTCATTAAATCATGTATTTTATTTTTTGAGTTTTAAATTTTGCCAGAAGCCACATGTCTGTGAAGCAATGGATTTTACATTTACTTGAATTTCAATTTTAGTATAAAATATAACCTGTAGCACTTTGTAAAGTCAGAAATTTGAATGAAAGGAAAATTTTCAATAATATGAATATTGAACATGCCAAATTTCAAATTTATGTTTTCTGTTGTTATGCTGCATGAATGAGGCATGAGAAAATGGAAAAGAAGCAACATGTTGTACTTATTTTTAGTTTGCTTTTTAGGTGAATTTCAATTTGATGAGAAAAGGTTTTATTTTTTATTATTGTTTTGGTTTTTGGTTTGTGAGAAAGAGTTTCCGCCATTCTGACGTTCTAGGTTAACAGTTAACAAGTGCTACACGATGTAATCTGCAATACGTGTAATGTATAACATATTACACCTGCTATTTAGTATTTACTCCGTATTCCGTATGGCATATTAAATTATACATGCTACATGCTTCACTTTACTCAAGTGCAATATCAAATGCCAAATATCTTATGTCTACGACTTTTTATGGGAGTTTTTTCTTCAGAGAATCCAAAGGGAAAATAAACAAAAACAAAACAAACCCTTTCAAAGCCAGAGGAAATGAAACCTTGCCCTCGAAATTTCATATAGTTTAGAGTTTAGAGTATAGAGTATAGGCTTTTCATTTAAGAAGATTATCTTTTTTTAATGCAATTATTCCGTAATCCCTAATTCGTAATTCGTCATTTGTAATGTCAACAAAAAGGATTCTGGTAAAAGGTAAAACAAATAACTGGCGAATGCCAAATGTCACAAATGTCAAAACGGATTTAAAGATGTAGCCTCTGATCTTTTCTTTATGTATTCACGATATGCTAAACACTAAACATTACGCAATACTACATACCACGCACTAGTAAATATTCAATGCATCTTCTGGGTTCTAGGTCAAAGTATTTATCTAACATTATTTATAAAACAGATGGACGGTAAATAAAAAATAAACAGTACCTTTTCTATTTTCTACCTGCAATAAAAAAAATAAACAAATAAAAATAATAACGTCCGGTCTTATTCACTTTTATGATCTATGACTTGTGACTTTTGTCTTGGGGATTTGTTGCAAATCATATTCACAATTTACAGGGACTTTTATTTTTCCACAATTGTTAATTTTATCACAAAACACAGTACACAAAGCACAAAACGTACAGCCCACAGATGACGAGGGCTGATAAATAAAAAGCCATGAACAACTGACAGAATACAGAATGAAGATTTGTGTACAAATAAACGGAGAAATGGAGAATGGATGACCAAAATATACACATTCAATGAAGCATTATAAATGATAAAAATACAAAATCTTTAAAGAAAATTAAGGCTAGATGTATTTACATCCGTTCTATATTTTTAGCTCTGTTTGTAATGTCAAAAGTTTGCCTCAAAACTTTAAATCCATAAAATGGTTACTAAACATATATATTATTTAAAATTTTGATATAAAAGCTTTAAATAGAATGAATATTATATGGATTATTTGATTTTAAATATTTGCAAGATTCAAGAATCAAGAACACACATGGTAGAATGTATAGTGTCCACAATCACAAATCACAACAATACAGTACCAGTTACATGTTGAATGTTGATTGTTGATACATGTGTCGATGAACCTGAATAACAAATGAAACAATGGCAATGACAGAGTCTACTGCAAATCTACCTCACACTTTATACTCTTTACACTTAACACTGAAAATGTGCTCATGTGCCATAAATGACTGTTGTCTTGTGCTTGTCTATTGTATATTATATTGAAGATTGGGGATTGAGGTAATATTGAACGTGATTTATGTGTACACCTACGTCTCGCAACTCGCAATGATTTAATTTAGCATGATACTATTGGCTGTGGGCAGTAGGCTGTAGGCTGTTTAATGCTGACTACCTCCAAGAAAATTCAAGTAAAATGCCTCAATTTTACATTTTCAATTTACGATTTATAGTAATGGGCAAATACAGTAATAGTTACATAATGCTCAAATTTCCTGGTGTTGAGCAAGCGAGAGACAGAGATATATAGAGAGAATGAGGAATGTAAGCTGTGTAACGACAACTTACAGTAGATACTGTACACTGTTTATTGTATAGATTATCACACAGAAAGAGAGGAAGAAAGTGAGAGTAGGCACAAGGTATAAGATCTAAGATATCATAAGACAGGTAATAGGTCTAAAGTATAAAAAATGCTCGATTTCATGACATGTGAGCAGTAAATATGACAAGAGACAAGAAACCAGAGACCACACAGACAAGAACAAAAAATATGTGCGTATGACTATTGGTCATACGCAAAATATGATCATATGACCGTATAAAATCATTAACAATCCACCTTTATTCCTTCATTATGATATTCATCATCTCAATTTCAATCTCAATTTCAACGTGCCAAAGCAAAGCAAATGCCAAAAGTACAATGTTTTGAGTTTTGAATTTGGACTTTGGACTTTGTACGTTTCTCAGGTACACTTTATACTTTATACACTTTTTACTCTGCACACTTTACACCTTACATTTTAGACTTTAGAGTCAACCTGCCTGCCACTTTAATCGATTGGCAAAGGTAATGAAAACTCTCATGTTCAATGGTGTGTATTTTGCATATTTTCACTGCACATGTACTGTTCAGTGTACAGTCTACAGTTTGCAAAGGCATATGTAATATGTACACTACAAAATATACCTACTGACAATTGATGTGAGTTGTGAGTATTGTAATGAGGAGTGACTTTTTAACACTCTTCTCGAATCTCGAATCTCGAATATGTCTAATCTCTAACAATGAACTTCTAAACTTCAAGAACAAATTCCAAATGAATTAATAATTGACCAACGGCCAATTATGCGACCAACGAGTAACGAGAAATATTGAATTGACAAATGACAAATTGTCAAAGTTCGTTGTCACTGTACAACGTACAATGTATACTGCATACTATGTACAACAGGCATGAAATATTGAGGATTAATTGCCCATGTTGTATATTACTTTAAGAAAGAAAGTGTGCTGAGTGCTGACTATTGGCATCACATATCACATTCACAATTCACACTATTAACCATGAATAAAGCATCAAGTATTGAGTATTGAGTAGCCGCCTAGTAGAAGAATTATTGAAACTGAATGACTTCAAGGTGCTGACTGTTTTGAATTTTGATGACTGCTGACTGCTCAATTTAGTTTTGGATTTGGTTGTATTTTTAAATGCGGCCACGTCAGAAGTTAGACGTCAGTATTAAGTAAATCAGGCTGCCGGCAATGACAATTACACTGTAAATTGTAAATTACAAGCGCTCGTTCTACAATGACATTTACACACACATATGTAGACAATCAATGGAATGAGAAATGACCTACCTTTTCTACCTTTTGTCTTTTGTGTAAAAGGATTGAGGTAAACAGTAAAATGTAAAAAGTATTTCAATATGCCATGTAAATAATACTAATTATTCATGTGACAATTTTAAAGTTCAAATTTCAAACCTCCGTGAGATCGAATGAATCGAAAATCGAAATAGAAACTGAAGCAGAAACGGAAACGGAAACAAACGACTGGAAATATGATGAAGGAATTATGCGGATTTCAACAAAAAGTGCTGCTCTCATCACTTTCATCCTCCTCATCTTTTTCATTTCCATCTGGAATGACTTTACCAGTCAACTATTCCAATTCCTCGTGCAACACTTTAATGCCAGCTCCAGGAATAGAAGTGCGGGCGCAGAAAATACATTAAGTAAACCAACTGAATTCTTAGAGAATGTAACGACAACAACTCCAAGGCCTCTATTAGATCCAGATGTCTACATCAAATCTTTGGTGTCAAAGAGCAATGCCGGGGCAAATAAAACGGCAATATTGCCGGATACACAGAAATCTGGTGATTTATTTCCATCAGCATGGACTTTGGGACACATTTCCATGAAATATTTGATGAATAATGATATCTGTAACAGTAGTGGATCTTTAGTTCAATCTCCATTTCATCCGTCATACAATCAGAATCAGCCAAATGAGTCAACAAGCCATGAAATTTTTGGAGTCATTTTAATCCGTTCCTTTGCAGGTCACATAGGAGTTCGGAATAAAATTCGTGAGGCTCTGCCCACTTCTAAACTGGAAAAGCTGGGAATGCGACGAGTATTTGTTCTGGCTCAACCACCCAATTATATCATAGACTGGGAAACCAAGACACTGGTCAAGATGTCGGAAGTTCAAGAGGAAAATAAACAGCATAAAGATATCATCATGGGCGATTTCATGGACACTTCCATTAATTCAACGTAAATTTCAAACGCATTTTTTAAATTTTAAAATACGTTTTTTGATTGGAAAAAATTTATTATTAATTTTTATTTTGAAATGAATCTAGATACAAGCATTTGATGGCTCTCCAGTGGGCACTACGCTACTGTTCTAATGCAAAGTACATAATTCATCATAAAGATGATTTCCTTGTAGATGTTCATCAATTGAAGGTCAGACTAGATAAAAGTCTTGGAGCAAAATTGCAAGAAAATTTTATGAAAATAGACCCCGTTTTAATTGGATCCAAAGACAATGATACATTCATTGATGAAGGAAAAGCCCTATTTTTTCTCGGTTATCTAAATGAAGGACTACTACCCATTGAAAATTCCTCAAGAACTTGGGAAAATTGGATGAGAATGAGGAGACAATTTCCAGGAGAGTATAAGTTTCCGAAACATGTGTCAGGTGGTGCCTACGTAACAAATGTAAGGACTGCCAAACAAATTATAGGCGTGGCTGAAAAAGTTCCATTTTATTCCATGGACGACATCCATGTCACTGGGAGTTTAAGAGAGGGCGCTACCAACAAGATTCCAATCCCTATTTTCAACATTCATGAACGTTACAGTTACAATACCAGCCATCTTGCTCATTGTGTGTCATCTGTTCCGGAATATTGGTGTCCATTTTATTTTAGTCATGCATACGTTGCTCAAAACATCATGACAGCCTTTTATCAACATGCAGAATCCTGCTATCAACGTCAATCCTGTGGTGAACGGATAGTTTCCTTTGATCCTTCTACGTAAAACAATAACTTTTGGATGATCATAATTGCTAATAATTGGGAATAAAAAGTGAGTGGAATAAAATAGCAGAAACTTCTTAAAATACACTGCATGTTTTCTGGATATGAATGTGGTTAAATTTCCAACCCATTTTACTCCTTTCCCAACTTAAGAACCGATTTCCATTTGCAGTTTCACATTTCCCCTAAAAAACAAACACTTGCGTATTTAGTGCATGATTATGCATGATGCATGAGCAATATGGAACCTACCTCAAGCGGATGGTCAGTTGTCATTCATTTTAGATATATTTTCCAGATTTACAAATTGTTGCGTGACAATTGTCACTAAATATGGTTGTCACTACTTGATGTTTGAGTTCTACTGTTTGGTTCTACTTTGAAGTCACATTAATAATGAACAAAAGGCAGGTAGTGCAGCATTGTGTTACAGAAAGTAAAAATTTATAGGTTCAACAATAATTATTCATATGTCATAAAAATAAATAAATGTATTCAATTTTTTCTGGTTTCCAGATTTTATAGAAAGACAAGTCTTTTTGAAAAGATTTGCAATAATGCAAAACGAAATAAGTAAATCAATGTTGAGATAAAAGGAGCAAAGTTGTCAAAATGTCATGTATAAATCACTTAAAATTTTTCAGCATTCTATGAACTACTGAGCTGAACAAGCTTAAAAGGGGAACAAATCCAGAAATTAGTTCTAGTCATTCGGCTCATCTCATTAAAGTCACTGTACACACTACACGCGTAGAACATTTTTAAAATATCTGGTCTCTGGCTATACTAACGAAAAATTATACAATACACAATATTTATTTATAAACAAATCACAGTATTTCTTTTTCACAATTTTGCTCATAAATATCAAGACTTGATTCCAAAATTCAGGTTAAATTCACAAAATGACAACTTTATACGTATTTAGTGCTCTTTTGGCCCTATTTGTTTGCCTCATAGGAAAAAATTCAGTGCATGCAGTAAGGAGACTTTTCTTTCATTTTTTTCATGGAATATTCTTCAATCGTTATTTTCAAAATTCAAAAAGTGCATTACATTTCATTTATATTATAAAAATAATAATTGCGAAAAAATTCGTAATCCATTATTTGCCTTTATTTAGGCAGAGATTATTCATCTTTCCTGTGAGAAGGGAGAGCTAGTTGCATCTGGACCAATTGCCAAGGTCCATGCAGACTGCAGTAAGGATTTAACCCCAGAAGCTGAAGCCAATCTTTGTGAAATGGCATGCGTGATGAATCGAGAAGAATTGGTACACAAAAAACACTAAACACAGACGAATTCTACATAAAAAATATTACAAGTCCGAGAAATATTATAAACGAGAAAGCAAAAAATACATGGGACAGCAGAGCTGAGAGTTCTCCGTCGAAAATAAAAGCGTGCATTACATTACATTTTTCTCCCATATTCTTTCCGTATAGTTACAAATCATTTTATCTCAATTTCAGGTCGATGGAGGAATGCCAACAATGGAGAAGACTTCAATGTATTTGGAAAAGTCTGTAGCTCCAGATATTAGAGAAAAAGCCACAAAATCCGTCAAAATGTGCTTTGAGAAACATCGTACGTTCACTTTTTTCCTTGTGTCTCCACAATTCATAAAATTTTTGTTTGTAAAAATTATAAAGTTAATATTTCTATATGAAATTCTCCAAAAATTTTGCAGAGGCCCAGCTGAAACCCTATTCCGAGGATAAAAATTGTGATTCATCAAAAGAATTTAACGCTTGTATGAAAAACAGCATGATGAATGTAAGTATCGTAAATCACAAGTCATAAAACAAAGATTCATATAGGAAATTGAAGAAAAATAAAACAAAACATGTTTATTTTTCAGATATGCAACCCATAATTTCTCCATTATAAAAAGGAGACAAATTGTATTATTTAATCAGTGAAAATCAAATACGTTTGTATAAAGTAACACATTTCTAAATCGTTTGTAAATCAAAAGTATCAAATTGATAATAAAATTATTATTATTAGCATTGCTCCGTAAACTGACGTGGCTTAAAAAACGTGTTGTAATAAATAAATTTATTGATCTTGAACTGCACAGCCTCTGTTTTGACTTCATATTCGCATATATTTCATATTTATAGATGATCTACATAATATATTTTTTTAGTTTCTCTCATCCTCTCTTCACAAAACGCAACGTGCACGTTGCGGATAAAGAAATCCTTTGTGTGGTTTCCAAAAAAAATACAAATCAAAGTCAAGTAAACGGATTTTTCTGATTTCTGTCGTTGACAACGCTTTCGTTGTCATGTAGTGTTTTGGTTTTTCCTGTCTTTTACTCTTCTGTGTGTAGTGCTGAAGGAAATTTTCAGTATTAAAATGACAGTACTTAAACTCAATTACATGTAGAAAACTGTGCTTGTCATTAGTCATTAGTATTATATGAGTGTTGAGTGTTAGTTTCCGCGTATGATTACGTAATTTAAAAACAAGAGTTGTGAATTGCGAATTGCAATTTCGGATTTATACAACTATATACTCATAACTCATAACATAATAATATCATATATCCACGTCATTATATTTTCTACACAATTAACTATCTAACTATCATCGCCATAAATATTTTGTTATTGTTCCAAGAGTCATAATAATAATAATACGATGAACGTCGTCCATGATAAACCATTGTAAAGACTGTGTCTATCGTTTCTATTTAGTTGGATAAAAGAACCACACTACACTATGCACACAAGAGCTTTTTATTAATTGAGAATTAAAAGAGTGATTATATCAAATATCAAATATCAAATGAAAAACTTTCTAGTCATCACATAATATCACAAAAAAATACTATAATGTTGTTAGTTAACTAGTCCACAGAGCAGTCTCCTAGTATATTTTACTACAGTTCCTCCAACTAATTATATAATATTTTTTAAAACAAAAATTGGACTCGAAATACTCAAGACTGAATCACATATCTGAGCTTCAAATTCCTACACATTTATTTTTATACAAATTTTACGGCCTGACACCGGATACCGGATTTCTGATCTCTTGTAAAAGTATGTAAAAAGTATTATTATTGTTATTGTTTTTATCTTGATATTGTTTTCATACTATATTATAATTTATAATAATGATTATCTAATCAGAACAGTATTATACATGATTATTATTGTTTTGTTTTCTTCTGACTCAGTGTCACTATCGAGTGCTTCAAAATCCAAATTCCAATTATTAAATGCTAGTGTGAACAGTGAAGAACAGGATGAGGATGTTGACAAGAACAAAACTTATTCTCTCGACTGGTACGTGTGTAAAACGTGTCGAAAGACATTTCGAAATAAAGAGATATTAAATTCTCATAAGAAAAAGGCTCATCCCCACATTGGCAAAAAATCACGTAACAGCAAATATCACAGGTATATTTTTTATTGTATTATTTATTATTTTGCATAGTGTAGAAAAATGATGTATTGATGTGTATTTTGTTCATTCTCTATTCCTATGTTTTATTTCTAAATATTTCGAATATCTATAATCTATATAACATCTAATAATTTGCTTGTTAAATTACAATGGTATTATTATTTATTATTTAGGATAAGTCCAATTTCTTCAATTGTACAGCGTCCGTATTCTAGTCCTAGTAAAGAAAAAGTCAGCTCAGACTGTCATAATCAGACTGTAAATGTATCCATTGTGAGTGATGATGTGGATAAACCAGCTGAAATTTCTATTCCAAGTTCAAGTAATTCCAGTCCCGTCTTGAAATTAAAACCTGATACAGAAAAGATAACTCAAATTATTCAGCATGAAGAGGAGGAAAAGGAAACGGAAAAAAAGGAAATAGAAAAAGTAGACCAAGTAGAGGATAAAAAAAATGTCCAATCCTTGCCAAAAGAGGACATGAAAAGGTGAAAGTAAAATCCACAATTAATGGACAATCATCATCTTATAGTATAGTATAATTTTTTCTGATTTATTATAGTACATTATGAAAATTCCTATTGTATATATTATTTTGTTGAATAATAATTTTATATTAAATATTCTACATTATACAATGAAAATAAAAACTTTCATTTGTTTTCATACAAATATATTGTATTCTGAATACTCTAATAGTATTATTTTCCATTATTTATTTTTGTCACTGTTTTTTTACATGTGTAAATATGTTCATTCTTTGTATTTTTTTTTACAGTCCACCACCAAAAGGCCTTTCACCAACATCTCAAACCATCCTAGATCAAGGCAATTCTTTATCAAAAATTGGAGTAAGAAAAGAAGTTGTGGAAATTCAAATTGATGATGATGATAATGTTGCTAATGGCAATCATAATCAAAACGAAGGAAAGAAGAAGGAACTGGAGGAAAATAACAAGTCAACAGAAAATAATCATAGTGTTAAAAATACTGTGGATAATGAAACTAATAAGAATAATAACAACAATAATAAGATAAAAAGTAAAGTGGCCTCTGTAATTCAGTGGGGTCATTTATCTGTTATTCGCTCTTTGGATATTAAGAACAAACGAATGAAACAAGAAATAATTACTATTTCGTCTGACTCGGAAAGTGAACATGAAAAGAATGAAGAAGAAGAAGAACAACAACCAGAAGTAGTAGTAGAAGAAAATAATAAAGACTTGGAAATTATATCTAATAATGAAAATCAGCAGCAGCATGTACAAACTGGAGTTACGGTCATCACAGCTAATCCAGTCAATGAAAAATCTAATATTAAAAATATCAATAGTCTTGCATGTACAACAACAACTCCAATACTAATTTCATCTCCTAATGATAATAATAATAACAACAAAAACACTACAAACAATATTAGTAATATTGATGCAAATAATATCGTGCACAAAAATTCTCAGCAACCATTGCAATCAGATTGTAAGAGTTTGTCTCCTCCTACTCCTATTCACTCTGTTCCTAATGTCTCTTCAAATTCTATACCTCTCCGTCATAATATAATAGATCAAGTAAATGACAGTCCTGCTTCCGTGGTCCTTGAATTTGAATCCAATATATCCAACTCTCCTATTTATCAAAAATTAAAAAAGAAACAAAACGTTCAACAACATCAACAAAATCCTAATGAACAACCAATTTTTACAAGTAGTAATCAAACTGATGCTCCAAGATCAAGATTGAGATCTGCTCATGCCAAAAATCTGAAAGAAAATAGTAGTAGTAGTAAAAGTGGTAAGCAAGGGAATTCTCTTCAAACACGTAAAAAAGATGAATGTTTAGAAAATAATAATAAAAAAACTAGTAATACTAATACAAATACACACCAGACAACAGTTCAAAAACCAAAAAACAAGCAACAACAACAAACAAAATCAAATACAGTAATTTTTAGTTGTCCAATTTGGACATGTGCACTTCAATTTGACAGTCGTGCTCTATTGAGTCAACATATGACGATGAGTCATGAACAGCTTGAGTGTCCAGTTTGTTATCAAATCCTATTTTCACGAGATTCTCTTCAAGAACATTCCAAAGTTTTACATGGTTCAAAAATCATTGCCAAACCACAAACATCACAAGAACCACAGCAACATCAACAACGAACATCAACAAATCCAAAAAGAGACAATAATAATACTAATAATACTAGTACTTCTAATTCAAAGACAATAACTCCTTCCAGTACATCAAATAAGAAAAATAACAATAATAATGGTCATCATTATCCAGCTCTCTCTTCATCATCCTCATTATTGTCTACAAAATCAATCAAGTCGACACAGAAGAAAGAAGAAGAATCTGTTACAGTAATTGAGCTTCGAAAGGATATTCCTGGAAAAAAGTTTACTCCAGTTGTTAATCATTGTTGTAATTGTCCAATGAGTTTCCTAAAGACATCTGAATATGAAAATCATGTTAAAGTCTGTAGAGGAGGAGGAGTTAAACAGAATCAGAGGGAAACATTAAGTAACAGTATTGAACAATGTCTACAACAAATCAAAAAACCATTAACAACAACAACCACCACCACTTCAACACCAACTAGTACCAATACAGCAAAGACAACAACTACAATTACGTTATCATCATTAGATGCATCAACACCAAAAAGATCAACATCAGCTCTTCTTCTCAGTTCAACTCGACTTTCTACTGACCAAAATAAAAAGAATGACAAAAGTAATAGTGAGGTTCATGGTTTTTTTGTTTGTCCAACTTGTAGTAAACGATGTTTAAAAAAATGTGCATTGATCATCCATCAAATGTCATGTTCAGGCAATCCAAATAATAGCAACAATACTCAAAATGTTACCAGTATTGATAATAATAACAATAATAGTAGTAGTAATAGCAATAATATTGGTAGTGGAAGACGACGATCTGCTACAATATCTCAAAATTTTTCAAATCTAGCTGCTCAAATTGTTGTTACACCACCAGCTAAAAAAGCTAAAAAAATCTCAGATACATTAACACGTACTACTACTACAACTACTACTAATACTGATACTAGCACTTCTACTACTACTACTAATAAAAATCCTAATACAACTTCAAACACAAATACTGTGAACAAAAAACGTAAAAAGAATTCTAATTCGGATAAAAATTCAAATGTGACCAAGAAAAGATGTGCTAGACGAAAAAAGACCTTTGTCTGTACTGATTGTAGTAATAGTTATAATTCTCGGATACTCTTTGAGAAACATGCACTTACTCATCATTTCGAACAAAAAAATAATGGAAAGGATGGTAATGTGTCCATGATTGATGCTGGTTCTAATTCTGTCACTACTAATTCATCAATCTATAATGACCGATATCCTTTCATCTGTCCGGATGTAACTTGTGCAGCTCGATTTGGGAAAATTGGCTATCTTCGACAACATTTAAAATCAAAAAGACACAATGATGCTAAAAAAGGAATAGGGAAAGAAATCAATGGAAATTCTTCTTCTTCGTCTTCTTCTTCATCAATTTGTATTCCTCCTCCTTTTCTTCCTCCTATTTCTCCTCCAACTTTGGAAATCTGTGCAACAAGTCCACAATCTCGTGAATCAGTTATTCAACTTTCTAATAGCAAATCTCCTAGCGGAA
Source organism: Sminthurinus aureus (assembly GCA_034698265.1). Classification (NCBI taxonomy): domain Eukaryota; kingdom Metazoa; phylum Arthropoda; class Collembola; order Symphypleona; family Katiannidae; genus Sminthurinus; species Sminthurinus aureus. Next base: position 75,860 of record JAQGBH010000050.1, read on the forward strand.
ATATTCCACCGTTATTATCATCAACCGGAAGTCCACGACGAAGTGCTCGCATGGTACGAGAAAGAGTTCCACTGGATCTATGATCTTTCATCAACTAGGTAATTGAGAGTCCCTATTAAATATAATCTTTATTATTATCATTAATTTTATACTAGTCTGTATTTTAAACAGGGTTTATAACTATTTTGTGTACTAGGCATATACATACATATTATATACCTTATACTATTAACTTTTATATTATTATTCGTTATTAGGTTATTACATATACACAAAAAAAAATGAATTACACAGAAAGGAGAAATTAGTTTGCGAAAGTGTTGTAATATTACGGCAGTTTTCAAGCTGTTTATCATTTATTTGTGGTACTATTTTTAATTACTAATAATTACTATTATTATAATACTTTATAGTTTTAAGTTTTACATTATATTTTGTACAAAGGGCTATGTTGCACTATTATTTAAGTCATTTATAGCTATTCTTCTTCCCAATGACTGTTTTATGTATTATATATTGTATTTAGTCATTTTATAGATAGGTATTTGGCACCTGTTAAACAGTATGAAAGAGGAAAAATGTTTTAATCAATGCAAACGGACCAAGAAACAATGAGCTTTATTATCATAATATAATATTATTATGTTATGGGATAAAAGATATATAACAATTATAGTGTATAAAGAATTTACACATAATAATTTATCATACAACATGTACAAAAATCTTCACAATGATGAGGATAGTTCACACACAAATAGTCGTATACAATATTATGCAATCTAGAATCTAGATAGTGCTAGATTAACAATTAACATAATAATATGTGATTCACTTCTGGTTTTAGTCTAATATTTATTTTTATCTTGTTTATTTATATTCACATGTACACTACATCACACATCACCTATTACATAAATAAACAATTTATGTTATTTATTCAATAAAAAGTGTTTTGTTGAGATAACACAGATTACAATGTATTAGGTGTAGTCAATATAGTCATCAAAATGCAGTGCGATTACAAATTATACAAACACATCGCATGTTACAAATAGGGGGAATTTATTGCTTATTGTAATATCAGTTAAGATCAAAATTAAATCTTATTACTATTACATTCAAAATGGAAACATCTCCAAATCAAAAGTATCATATAAGTCATAATAATAATAATAATAATAATATATTTTGGGTATAGAGTATAGAGCCCCATTTATACAAATACAAATCATAATATATTATGTTGTGCTATGCTATAATCATTATTGTAAGTTGTTAAAAGTAAATTGAAAGAATTTCGGCTCTTGACCTTTTATGTCATATACAGATTATAGATATACGATTGACACGAGTATATTATTATTATTGTTTTTGTAACACATGCTCTTGTCAATTGTGTCTAGTGTCTACAAACATGGATTGCCACAATGGTAATTTACAATTTACATATCATATGTATTATAAATAATAATTATTATAAGTAAACTTTGTACTTGTAAACTGATTATTATTCACGTATAGGTAATGGTGTCCATTACATATTACATGTTAATAACATGATGTTATGTTATGATGTCGGTTGTTGATTGTTAATTGTTACTGAGATTGTTGGGTTATAACTTATAATAAATATTTTTATCTATACGCTAAGGTTGGGTTTAAGTAGACTGTAAATTTACTAAACCTACAAATAATGTATTAAATTTTGGACATTCCACGCAAACAAATAACAAATAATACAATCCATTTTTCTAACATTATTTATTTACGCTACATCTACAATTTACAGTGAATAAGTGAATAGTTAAAGTAGTTGAGAGTTGAGCTACGTACCTGTACTATTACAAATAATTTTTAATATGTATTTTATAAAAATGTACCAGTTACGGAAGATCTAACCTCAAATTTGGGCTTTTTATGCAAGTTCATAATGTACCTACAAACGATTGTATGAAGTATAGTTTATGTTTGAAGTACATGTATAATGTATACGCACTAACAGCTCCATTATGCTATTATTCATTGTGTACAACAGGATTTATTATTTACTTATTCATCCAGTGTATCCAGTACAGTACAGTATTTCATCATTAAGTGTTCCTGTTTCCTGTCAAATATATTTTATACTACAAAATGTTACAAATGTCTAATGTTACATAAAAAAGTGCTTGAAAAAATAAATTGATGTTTTTACCTTTTGTCATAATTCATAATACACTTTAAACTCTGTATTTGGTATTCTATTCATGCGGCATTTTGTATTTTGATAATAGATATTCTTAGTCATACTATAGCTATACATTATACATACATTATACATTATAATACGTCATACATTTAAAATTTAAACAACCTTAAAGATGGACTAGAAATTAGAATAGGAGTAGAAAATTGATAGTATTATCTAATATCGAGTGAATGAAGGGGAACGAAGCCTCCGCCTCAATTCTTGAAAAATTTGCAAGTTCTAAACGAATCGGACGAGTGGCCATCAATGTTTTTAGCAAGGCCAATTTCTTTTCTCGTTTTCGTTGTATGCTTCTTTCTTCTTTTGGAGTACTCGTAGATATGGGGGAAATTGTACAGAGTTGAAAACGACAATTTCGTTTTAAATCTGATAAGAATTCTGAACTCGTCCCGAAAGCAACCTCTGCACCTCGGAACAATGAAAATATTATGAGAGTAAAAATAGCTGACAAGGATGTCATGAATACAAGACCGAAAGTTCCCCCAGATGCCAAAATATGTTCACTTTTTATAGATCCGTAATTACAAAAAACAATACAAACTTCAAATAGGAATGGAACACATGGCATAAACAATGGATTTATAAAATCAAAGGCCATTCGTACTATTATTTCCAACTTTTTGTAGAAGCTCAAAATTGATCTCATATCATTTTGTGGTTGATCTCTTTAAAAAATGTACAAAGAAATAATAAGAATTAATAAGAGTTGATGTTTTTTTTTATTCATTATGCATTATACATAATAGAGTAGAGTAATACATATTAGCGTTACCTTAATAATTTTATCATTGACAGTATTCCCAATGCGGAAAATCCAAGAGTAATATTACTGTAGAAAACTTGAATGGAAAAGAATAGTGCCGCCCAAAGATCAAATAGAATAGTTAAATAAATTAGTACTGCATGACAATCATTTTCATGGGGACACAAATTACCCCGTAGAACGCACATGGAATGAGGAAAGTTTAATTCAAACCAGAAAATGTAACATCCCATCCCAATTAACCATGAAACTGCATAAAACTGTAAGAGAAGGACAAATTTTCGAATTGTAGGGAATTCCTGGACAGAAATAGATGTAAATGGCCACGGAGTCCTCTCCGACGTTGATTTTTTCAAAAATTGTTCTACCATTTTTAAAAAAATTAGGCAAATTACCAAAGACTTTTACTTTTTTTCCTTATTCAATGTAGAATGTATAGAAAGTGAAAAAATCTACTGTACTACTTGTTGTTATTATTGTTGTACCTGCAAAAAGTCGATCTAGTTTGAGAAATTCGTTAAAGAATTCGCACCCTCTTCGCCCTTTCCATACAACATTAACTGTATAGATGACACTCAGAGTAAATATCGGGATGAAGATGAGGATAAAAACATGGTCAAATAATGGTCTACCCTTGATAATTTCATCCCAAAATGATTTTTTCAAAGCGTATTGAATCCACAACATACTACGAAAAAAGAAAAGTAGGTGAAAGAATGACCATATCAAATAATTTTTTCCATCCCCACTTTTAATTGCTCCAACTACGCGATCCACTTTCCCCGGGCAGCACTTCAAAATAACGCTTAATTGAAGCAGAAACTCTATAACAATTCCCACATCCAGAGTAAACAGGGCTATTTTTAATTTTTGTACAGTTGATTTTTCCAATCCCTCGGATGTAGAATAATCTATTTCTATTCCTTTTGGTGCAGAGTTTGTGGTGGAAAGGTATTTAAATATGTTTGGCTTTTTTGACTCGGAATGACCTTTTGTTTGTAATTTGGTCAGGCGAGGTCCTTTCACCCCTCTTCTCTTTTTCATCTCAGAAATATCACAAACCCCAAGGTAAGTAAACAAGAATTGCTCTTCAACTTGAATCTCCCTTCAATCCTCCATCCGTCAAACTGAAGACAACAGTCAGAGTTCAACTGCCCACTCGATTTCGTAATATTGACTAGAAACTAGAAAAAAAAACAAAATTTACTCTCAAGTTTTTTTGGAATGTGGAACATCGATTTTAAAATTCGAAACGATTCATGTCATTATTGTCATAAAAATGATGATTGGCTAGGGCAGTTTTCCCTTGCCAGGTTTCAATGAAAATTACAGTATAATATAGTCTGTAGTCTGGAATGGGAGAAAATGTAGAAAATAGAGCACGGGAAGAATGGAAAATGGCAATTACGAATTATAGGATTATTTATGATGAATGGAATATGAAAACCAAAAAGGGAACATAGAATTTTCAAAGGACTTATCGCTAATTTTTTGAATGGTACAGAGACAGAAGTATGCCAACGTCAACTCTTAACTTTATATTTTTTTAAAAATAAGAGCTTAATTTACATAATGTAATGGTAGAATTAACCGACATTTTACAACATGAATGGATCAAAATAGTTACAAATTCAGACTTGAGATGCAAAGAGCTAACAGGTTAATAAATTTGACATTTTCTGAAAACCACAGAAGGTTGTCTTGTATCTTGTATCTTTTTTATATTGTGTATAGTGTAGGTTAAAGATCATCAATTATCAGATATCAAAAATTTTATATCGTTCAATTGCAAAGTGATCATTTTTGCATTTTGCATGTCTTGTGTGTTTCCCAAGAAAATGGTTCAATAATACATTGTTTTTTTATATATAAAGGTCGCATGATACGATATTAAACCCAAAATCATTTGAAAAGGAAACACGAGCACTTTTATTGTAAAATACAGAATACAGAATTTCACATGAATCGGATTATACAGATATTATCTATCATTGACTATTTTACTATGTATTATAGATTATAGATTATTTATACAGAATTCAGGATACAGAATACAGAGTAATACAGACTGTGAAAAAAATATAAGAAACTTTCAAAAAAAGAGGTTACAAAATATTTGTTCCAAAATTCATAAAATTCACATGAGTAATGATAATGATTACCGAACCGAAAATAGAAAACAAATTGAACAAGATTAACGATATAATGTTAGATATTCATAATTCATATTTTATATTTCATATCTTATGATTGGCCACAGTCATGTTGATGGAAGTTTCAAGTCGTGCTTTGGCGTAGAAAATCTCTTTTTGTTGACGTTCTGGAGATTGATATTGACCAGACTTGTCAGCTTCGATATTGACTCTTATTCCATGATATTCCACTCGGGGTTTTAAAACCACATACAAATCCGAGACAACATGTCGAAGACGTTTCATCAATAATTCAAATTCATTCACATTCCTGCACAGTCGCCGATCAATTAATAAACCAGCTTCTTGTTTTTCTTCCTCAACCTTCCTTTTTTCCTTTTGCTGTTTCCTCGTCCTCATGCTCACTGGATTTTCATCATCCTCCTCTTCCTCATTCTCCAGCCTGTGACTTTGACTTCGACCATCATAATAAACATCATCATTGTTTTGATCAGGGTTTACAATATTCCCTGGTTGTTCTGTCAGCCACTGTTGAACTCGTTTCCGAGCCTCGGAGACGGCAGAAGAACCGCCAGAAATGGAAATAGAGCCTCTTCCTTCAATTTCATATGTAAGTGGTTGGATTTTCACGGTGTATTCTTTTTCCAGACTCGTGAGAACCTTTAGCATTTCAGGAACCATATTACCTCGTAATAACCTTCCTTTGGGGAAGAAAAAAAACACTGTAGCAGAAACTGGATCTGAAACTGAAACTGTTTTTGACTTGGTTTGAGTTTGAGTTGTTTTGTCTTCTGTCCCAGGATTTGGTAAAGGTGGTGATGATGGCATTTGATTGATACTTGATTCTGAAAAAAATGTACCACACAAATTTTGCTTTTTGCATTGAAATTTGACATTGTTCACAAAAACGCAGCACTAGCATAACAATATGGATGATGGTTTAATGTTCATAAATTGAGTAGTATTTTACCAGCTGATTTCAAAGGTTCTGAAACTTTTGAATGGGGCAATGATGTCAGCCGCATTTTGTCAAGATCTTTGGATAATTCGTCTTCATCATCCGACTCGAGTATAATCAGAGGTGGAGTTGGCTTTACATACGGAATTATGACGACTTCATCATCATCATCATTGTTGTTGTTGTTGATGATGGGTTTAGTGGGTTTTTCCGTCATTTTTTCAACTTTTAGAATGAAATCGGAGCGGCCTGCTTATGAATTATAAATAATCTGTGCAGAATATTTTAGTCTACAGATTTATGGATGATGATGCAGCAAAAAAATGAAATATGAGATAGGTTGTCGTTTGTAGAGTAGTTTATAGAGACTCCAAGATTATATACGAATGTAAAAACAATCAGTGATCAGGAGCGGAGCGTGAAAATCTTCGATCTTCCTGTTCAGTTCTATTTCTTCAGGATTCAGGATTTCATTTTTCATATGATGACTTTGTGTCATTTTTTTGCTATGCAAATGAAATGGCATTCGTATTTCGTATTCTGAATTCTAAATGTTAGATTTTAATGTAAAATCATCCGTTGGTATCCAGTAACTACAACTTACACACACGGCTAAAATATACATGAACTTGATGCTTGATGGATGATGGACTTCACGAGACGATTCATGATGCATCTAAAAAACTAAAGTCTAAACATGTTTACCTAGTTCTTAATTTTAATCTCTAAGCTTACTGTGAACATTCATTCAGCTCATAGCTCATCGTTAATCCAATGTACACAGTTTAGTGTGTACTTTTTACTTTTGTACGCAGTCCAGTCTAGGAGCTAGGATTTTAAATTTCAAAATATTTTTGTACACAATATTATATTTTTATGGATGCATCATGTATCAAAAATGCCTGCATAAATTAAAAATCATCGACCAAATGATCCCACATCATCATTCATCATATTTATTGCATGTGCCTGTTTGTTTGTCAATTGTCAATCATAATAAAAAAGATGAAGGGTTGCATGGACACCAAGTGTCAAAAGTGTTTGAAAAATGTCAAAATATTACATGTTTTGTTTCAAGTTCCAAAAGGTAGACAAGTTTTAAAATTCAATTGTTTTGAATATTGAATATAGAGTATAGAGACAAAACTATTTTAAATTCAGTCAAAAGTCAAAAATAACTTAATCCCCAAAGAATACAAGAAAAAAGAACAAACAAAAGTCATTCCTTTCATTTGCTTTTTTATTTGTGTATAGTTGAAAGCTGATTAGCCATTTAAGTTGCAAACATTCATATTGAGCTGGACGATTACGTATGATTTATGATGGAAAAATTCTACCGCAAGTTACAGGCTCCAGACTAAAAAAGTCTGGAGTCTGGAGTGAAAGGGCGCTCAAGGGATAAAAAACACGAAGGGAGTCAGCGGATTTAGGCTCAATCCATGTGTATTTTCCATGGTTAATCCCTGATCCCTGACTTCAACACTGTATTTGTCCACAGGGTATTATGTATTAAGTATTAATAATTATTCAATTCTCGGATTGCTGAATCCCTTTTCATGGATTTTTTTAAAAAAGAGAGAGGGCACTTAAATTTTCAAATTTAAAAGTAAAATAGTACCTAAATTTAAACAACTGGAAGAGGATAAAAGCGCATTTTGTCCAACAAAATAATTCATTCATCCATTCCAAGTTGAGACGAGACGAGCACTTCCTAGAACAAATCTTGAAGCTTCTGACTTTTAATTTTTTCCATTTTTGACAATTTCCTATTTCATATCTCGTGTGAAAAATGAAGGCAACTGGAATTTGGACACAAGTCATTCTCAGTTCTGTTGTTCTTGGTGAGAAAGAAATTTACACAATTTTATTTACACTACTCGCTACTCTTAATAATGTTTTGAATTTTGAATAAACCTGAGTTTGATTTTTCAATTTTCAATAATGCTTTTTACAGTTGATCTTTTTACCTTGCTTTATCGTTTTCTTTGTTTTATCTTTTTCTTACAGGAGCTGGAATTCTCATCCTAGGATCTAAAACTGGTCATGCTGAACATTTGACAAGGACGCGCAGACAACCGGTATACTTAATATTTGATGAAAATTATTTTAAATTGCCACAGCTATCTTCCGACATGCAATTATTAGTTCAAATAATTTTAATTTTGGAAATTCAAAAATATTTAAACTAATTACTAATTATTTTCCTTCCTTTCCTTTTTTGTCTGAATTTAGCCCCCTCCAGACACTACAACAACTACTACTTCTACAACTACAACCACAACTACCACTCCATCTCCCCTGAACTGTGGATGTACCTCCACTTTTTTGGGACAATCTCAACGACCATTCTGCACGTCTCAACCCAACTCAGTTGCACAATCCTGTGGACAAGGAATTTGTAATGTTGTTGGAACTATTGGTTTCGGAACTGAAGTCAGAGTTCAGCTGACCCAATACAACTGTGGCACCCTCGGTTCAACTTGTGCCGTGGGACTCAGGAGTTGTAGCTTCAATGTAACAATTGGAATCCTTCCTTCAGTCAACATCCCTGGAACATGCCAATCCCTGCAGAATGATCAAAGGGTTTGTGGATGTGCTGTGCAGCAAAGTGATATCGGCATTCTTGGATTATTCACAAACATCCAACCATTTTTCCAAACTCCATGTGCCCGAGTATAATAATATAATCATTTTTGACTTTTGACTCAACTCTGTAAACTTTAAAGCCGAAACTCTAAACTCTAAGCTCCAAAAAAATATAATTGTACAGAAACCGGCTTTTGGATTTTGAATTCATGATTTTTCGTTATAACACATTTTAATTTTTCGTTATTGTAAATATTACTCATATAAAAAAATTTGAACATGTCTACAGTCTACACAATTATTATTAAAATTAAAATAAACAGAAAGAAGAAACCTCAAAAAACAAAAAATATATTATTCTTCGTGGAAAATTTGTTGGATTTTTTTTATCTCATTCATTTTTTTATGCTCATCACTCATTTCTAATAAAAGCATAAAACTTGAATTTATTATACATGCTTTAACTTTCAACTCACAATTTACAGCAACAAATGCCAAAGTTCAATACAATGTACAATTGTACATGATAATTGTAATTGATAATTGCACTAGGTCGCGACATCGTTCATCGTTCCACTAGTGACAAAAAGAGAATTTATGCGGTTTATTTAGCGGCTCTGAATAGTAAAATGCGTGACTCGTACGATAATGGCTAATTCATTTTCTTGCTCATTCATAAAAAGACAGTGTCAAGAAATATCTGGATTCCCCATTCACATCCAAAATTTCAAAGAAGGAGAAACAAGTTGGAATCATCAAATATAATAATAATAATGATATTCCAAAGGAATTTTTGTCCAGTGATCCACTCAAAAGTCAAAGCCAACTCAGAAAATAAATTATGTTTCTCCATTTCCCAATCTCCAAACGATTAATTCTGTCATTCCTCCTCTTTTACTTGCTCATCACTCTCGTTGCTCTGTTCCAGTGGGGAGATCGCGATCGCGATCGAGATCGAGACCGGAATGAATCCAAGAGACGCATTTTTGAGGAGCCGGAAACAAAACTGTTGGGAAAAAATCAAAGGCAAAGAAACAGAAACAGACGGAGTCTTATTATGGAGAAGCAAAATGAACTTCGGGGTTTTAAAATGAAGAAGAAAAATCATGTAAAATCCTCGGCTTCTTCTTCTACTACTGCTGATTTTGCTCTTTTACATCATCTTGCTAAAATTCAAAAGGACGCAAATGCTTCATCAATCCGAGACGGGCTGATGAAATATCCAGCGTATCCGAAACCCTGGAGAGTAATTAATATGACAGTCTCATATCTTCTCAATAATTATGATCTTTGTGGTGATCCGCGTCGGGATTCAGTTTACATGCTCCTCATCATTCATTCTCGTGCTGGAAACGTACACTTTAGGAATGCACTGAGATCCGGTTTATTGAAACATGAACTAGAGGAAGTTGGTCTTCGGCGTCTCTTTGTACTGGCCAATCCGGATTCGGAACCGAGTCAAACGGAAAAATATGATTTGAGATATGAATCTACATCATTGGGTGAACTTTTGAAAGAAAATTCACAACATTCTGATATGATTATCGGAGATTTTCACGACACCTACCGGAATCTTACGTAATTAAAATTTTAAATAATCATACTTTTTTTATTATTATTTATTATTATTATTTTAGATGTTAGAACTTTTACTGAGATGAAAATCTGGATTTTTAATTATGAAAATCTGTATTTTTTCAGGTATAAACATATCATGGCTCTTGAGTGGGCCAAAAGGTATTGCGCCCACACAAAGTACATTTTAAAACAGGATGATGACGCCTTTGTCGACTATTATCAAATCCTCACGCTTCTCCGCCTTGCAGAAACAGCTAGAAAATCCTTGAATGACAGTGTTGAAAATGAACGGACCATGAGCAGAATTTGGAAAGAACTTGAAAATAGCACCGAACCCCTGGTTAAACAAAAACTCCAAATGGTTACAGATTTAACGCTGATTACACAATACGGCGACGATCCGCGATTCATCGTTGGCAATGTAAATTACCAGATAAAACCGAGGCGAAATGAAAATCAGGATTGGTACGTCACTCGGAAGGAGTGGCCAAGACGACTGTATCCTGATTATGTCCCTGGATTCGCCTACATCACAAACATTGCGACAGTCCTTGACCTCGTTTGGAAGTCACGAGAGACTGTCTATTTTTGGATTGATGATATTTTCGTTACAGGTCTGTAGTTTACTTTCTACATTCTATATCATTTTCATTTATTTCTGTAGATCTCGATTCTGATTTGTCTTTTCTATTTTTAAAATATACTCTCAGAATTCAGAGTAATCACAATAAAACTTGTTATCATTTTTGTTACGTTTCTTTGTTATTTTTGATTTTTTAGGGGTTTTACGATCTCGTGCAAAAATCCCGTTGAAGAATGTGAAATATCTCTTCAGCATGAATGCACATAGAGAACTTGACCTCTGCAGTAGTCGCGTAGACATACCTTCATTTACTCATGATGACTACAATTTTGCCGTCAAAATGCTCCAGGCACTAGCACCCAACTTGATGATTGCAGGCCAAAAGTTGCCGCCAGAATTCTCAACCAAAATTATAAAAAATTCCTCCTCCTCTTCGTCTATGACTCAAGAATTTGCGGGTAAATGGTGTAGTTTGTTGGCGGGTGTGAGAGCTAAAAAGAAACTGATTAAACTCAGCATCCCATTTATGAATCATGCCCGGCTCTGCTACAGAACAAACCTCTGTACATTTATACAAAATAATAAAATGACAAAAATTGAGGAACCCTTTTTTTATCCTGGCAACTGTAAACTCAACTGTGAAAAAATCAAATATGAACAATAAAAATTATGAAAAGATCAAGCAACTTTTAAAAAGACAATCCAAGTTCAATAGGACAAAAGTGTCAAAAGTGTTAAATGAGCCATTTTATTTCAGACCTGTGGTTTTTGAAATAACAAATTCATAAAATTATTTTGATAATTTTATAAAATACTAGAGGCAATTCTGAGTAATTTGACCTATAGAACATCCCC